>JAODAL010031904.1:0-47768 GCA_025379985.1 Phyllomedusa bahiana | reverse complement strand
TTATAGGTGCCAAAATATACCTTTTATTATCCCGTATACATTTCAGATACGTGTTTTTTTTCACTTTGGCGCAGGCCAACTTTGTTGATAGAGCCAGCTTGCAGTTAAATTTGAATCCAGCAATTTTGTTTTGATTTGAGGGATTTGAGAATAGCTGTGATTTGCCGTCTTTTAATAAGAGACTTTCCAAAACTCTTCCATACCTTCTCAAATTTTTATCTTTCTGAACATGGAGCGAAATTCAGGTGGTAAGCGAGCAAAGAGGGGGGTAGGACATGGAGGTAGAGGTACAAGAGAAGGTGCTCCTTCCAGTGCTGGCGACAACACGCATGCCAGCAGATCGTCAGTTGCAGGACCGTCAGGCCTGTCATCGCTGGGTCAGGGCCCTGTGAATCTCAGTAACGAACAGCATCGCCAATCTGTTCTTCAGTGGTTAATGCAACCTGCATCCAGCAGTCTTACCTCCTCGTCCTCCCAGTCACGGCCACAAATGTCGTCATCAGCATCATCAGCATTCGTCCAACATGAAGCAGCCCAAATGTCAACTCGTGTATCCACCGCTGTGGATAATCCATTTTCTGAAGACCTCTTTGATGACAAAATGCGGTTGGGTCAGAAGGCATGTTAAAAGATCAAGAGGCCAAAGAGGATGATTTTGTCTGCTCTGACGCCCAGTTACTGATGCCATCAGAGGAGGAGAAGGAAGCCGGTCAATCGGCAAAAATCCCGGGCGGTCGGCAACGCCTTGCAGTCCCTCTTGCTTGTAGCCCGCAGCTCCTGGATGCAGAATGTCAGGACGACGAAGTCACCTGTGTTGATGATGATGATGACGACATTGCGGATCCAACGTGGTCTTTTCAGCAGAATTTGCTTGCAAGCGCTTCATCACTGGACGAGGAGGAAGACGATGGGGTAGTGTCAGTACGGGTCCCGCCTCAAAAAGGGAGAGGGCGGTCGCAGAAGTCCGCTGATATGATTCTGCCAGCCACGGTCAGCGGAAACCCCGCTCCTCGCTTATCGCCGTCAAAAAGGTCCAGGACCTCTCAAGCCTGGGCCTTCTTTGAGCAAGCCTCTGATTCACCCAGCGATGTCATATGCCGCCTTTGCCGTAAACGCATAAGTAGAGGCAAGAACCTTAGGTGTTTAACCACCACCAACATGTCTAGTCACATGCAGCGAATGCATGAGTTGAAATGGAGGCAACACTTGGCCAAAAAAGGCCAGACCGACGCCGGGCCTCCAACCACTGTCACACCCTCTGTCTCCGGCTCCTCCTCCTCCGCCACCACCAAGCGTTCCTCAGCTGCCCATGTCTCTCAGAGTCATGATCAGGGATCAGCCTCCGCTTCAGCCTCCACCGTCGCCCGAGTACCACCAGCACCACCAGAGACCCATCCTACCCCTTCTCCTTCCGCCAGTTTGACGACCTGCATGCCGTACAGCGGCCAGTCTAGCAGCCAGCCTTCTGTATTTCAGGTTTGGGAGCAGAAGAAACACTTTAACCCAAACCATCCCAAAGCCAAAAGCCTGAATGTCGGCATTGCCAGGCTTTTGGCCTTGGAAATGTTGCCTTTCCGTCTGGTGGACACAGATGGGTTCCGCCACGTCATGGCCCTTGCCTGCCCCAATACCAGATGCCGAGCAGGCATTTCTTTGCCAGAAAAGCCGTCCCTGCCCTGGCCAGCCACGTGTCATCTAAAATTTCAAGCGTGTTGTCTGCATCTGTGGCCGGAAAAGTCCATCTGACCACCGACACATGGACTAGTAAGCACGGCCAAGGCCGCTATATCTCTGTGACAGCTTACTGGGTGAGCTGGGTGGATGTCTCTAGGGGTGACGGTGGCTCTCAGGCTCGGCGCACGCTCTTCAAAACCGCAGGTATGGTGCTGGGCTCTTTCCCCAAGGTCCTCTGGTGGCATCACGTGCCCAGAGAAACCTGGCCGTGTTGAAATTAATCTGTCTTTGAGACCATCCACACACAGGTCAGGAGCTGTGGACGGCTCTCCGCAACGAGACCGAGCGATGGCTGGGTGACAAGAACCTTGTGCCAGGCAAGGTGGTGTGCGATAACGGGCGAAATCTGCTGGCCGCCCTTAAGGTCGGTAGGCTGGAGCACTGGCCGCCCTTAAGATCGGTAGGCTGGAGCACATCCCTTGCCTGGCACATGTCATGAACCTTGTCGTCCAGAAATTTCTAAAGCGCTATCCGGGTCTGGACTGCCTGCTGAGGAAGGCTCGAGGTCTGAGTTCGCACCCTGCTTCGTCCCGCCTGGCTGCGTTGCAGCGTCAGGTCGGCCTCCCCATCAACCGTCTCATTGTTGACGTGGCAACACGCTGGAATTCCACCCTCCACATGCTCCAGCGATTGTGGGAGCAGCGCAATGCCATTACGCAGTACGAAGTGCCACATGGCCTGACAAGCAGCTGTGCGGACCTCGGGGTGTTGAGCCACCGAGAGTGGAGGCAGGTGAAAGAGCTCTGCACCATCCTTGCCAGTTTTGAAAAAGCCACCGAAATGGTCAGTGCGGACAATGCCCTTGTCAGCATGAGCATTGTGGTGATCTTAGTTCTGGAACGATCGTTGGACACTCTGAAACAACAGGAACCCGCCAGCGACGGAGGAGGTGACGACAACAGATGCTGATCACGAGCCTTTCTCTACGTCGAATCCACAAGCCCAACAGTTTTCAACAATTTCATCGGTCTTCAATAGGCAGTGGTTTGGGGGTCCCAGGGCTACGTGGCACAGGCGGCGCATCAGCTCTCAGGGTGCATCATCTCAGGCAAGTCCGGGCTGTGTTGAAGCTGTTGGCCGGAGGAAGCGGAGGAGAGGAGGTATTCCTAACAACCGAAGTTACCGACGTCCCTGCCATGGAAATATGATTGGCGCAAATTTGAGGCGGAGGAGGAAGATGAGGAAGATCAGTTTGGCTAGTGCCGCCTCGACCCAGAGGATAGGGAAAACATGGCTCCCATCTCTCACATGAGTGCTTGGATGCTCCATTTTCCTCCCAACATGAATCCTCGCATTAAGCCATCAAAATGAACAACAGTTACTTGTGCCACCCTCCTGGATCCCCTATACAAAACAAAACTCAGGAACTTTCCTTCCACCTAACCCAGATAGAGAGTAAAATGCAGGAAATTGGAGACACTTAGCTGATTGAAATCAACTGGAGACACTGTTGCGTCAGCATCACGTTTCCACAAATGTCAAGGTTGAACAACCAGCGACGTGACAAAGACAGTAGAGTGCCATGTAGCCGTAGCGGCAGCAAGCAGCCGCAAGGTTGCAGAAGCTAATGGTGACCTCTGGCAATCTTTGTTACCACCTCACCAACGCATGCATGCAGGCAACACATCCAACACACAGAGACCAGCTTAATGAACATTGTGCACACTATCTTGCGTCTCAATACAGATGTTTTTGGATTGTTCCGGACCCAATAGACTTCTGGGTATCCAATTGGACGAATGGTCCGAGCTCGCTCCGCTCTGCACTCAACGCCAAAGAGGTTGTTCTGCACCCGCAGCCAGCGTCATATCTGAGAGACCTTCAGCACAGCTGGATGAGTCATTACAGACAAACGCATCCGGCTGTTCCACAGATAATGTGGAATCGTTTGAACTTTCTCAAGAAGAATCAGGCATTGGTATCTCTGATTATGTTGTGGCCCCCAATGGCCGAGGTTCACCATTAGTTTGCCGGTCTACTCTCACATTCCTCTTCAAACAGAAATGGTCCACTTGAAAACTTTTTTTTAAATGATAATTCTTACTGCAACTTTTTATTCTCATTATCCCAACAGTTCATTTTGCTGGTTTTGCTGTAGAGACTGTAAAGACAGCAAGGTTTAATGGCAACACCGTATTCCATTTACTTTCACTTTTATCATTAGAAGTTATTCACAATGAGTCAATGGTTTTTGAGGTCATGTTTGCTGTGAGATACAGCTATAATTATGGTCTTTTGAACAGAAAGTGCTTCCTAAATGGCATTTCTTACTCCATCACAATTATTTAAAGTGGCTGATAAAGTCATATTTTATAATTTTTTTTGGGGTCTTGTATCTGTGAGATACAGCAATAATCATGTTCCTTTGGAACAGAAATGTGCTTTAAAGTGGCATTTCTCCCTCAAAATTTTTAAACAGTGGCTGAAGAAGTCATTTTTAAAAATTTTTTGGGTCTTTGCTGCTTTGAAAATGCAGCAATACTACAAGGCCTATTCTAAAAAATTTTGTTTCTAAAACAACATTTGTTCGTTCACAAGTTTTAAAAGTGGCTCAACCGTTCATGTTCTTTGAATATTTCGGGCATTTTGCTGGGTTGAAAAAACAAATAAAAAAAAAATAATGGCAGCTTATACTACAGTCCTATTATAAAAAAATGTTGTTCTAACAGACATTTGTTCTTCACAAGTTGTCCAAAGTGGCTCAAGGGTCATCTTTGAATTTTTGGGGGCATTTTGCTGTGACAAGCAGCTATACTACAGGTCCTATATACAAAAAAATGTTGTTTCTAACAACATTTGTTCTTCAGCAATTGTCAATAGTGGCTCAAGGGTGATGGTTGCTGTCAGAAACAAGGAATAGTAGGCACGACTGTTAATGTAAAACTTATTGCAAAATGACTTTGTTTTTGCAAGATCTTTAACATATCTATCAATCCCTTTTATTGAGACAACCCAAATAATACAATTAAAAAAGAGAAACAAAACAGGTGGGATTCCATCACAAGTTTAAAAAATGTTTTTCTAGATATTAAACTACTAATAAACTTGCATGTACGAAATTAGCTGGTAAAAAAATTCCTCTGAATGTACAAGGGAGGTACAGGAAACTTGACCAGAATTTAGGTTATTCAGAGACATTGAGTATGGAGCACGGTACCAGAGAACAAAGTACAGAGACAATTTCCTCCAGCACGTTGAGTAAAATGAGAAAAAGAGAAAGCAAGAACAAGGGCCACCTGGTGAACAGGAGCGTTAACCACCATTATTTTCTAAGTGAAGCTCAATTGGTCCCAACTCAACTTGGGGGGAAACGGAGGGCAAGCGCTAAACCCGGGCCTTGACTGTGTACCTATGAAGGCTGGAGGTCTTACCTACCCATCCTTTCCGCACTCGTTCTTCAGCACGACTGTTTTTTTCGTTGCGGCGCTCATAAGGGTCATTTTTACCCGTGTTAATAGATGAACTGACACCAAGCTTGGGCCTCCACCACAACCCACTGTAACTCCGGCCCTGGCTGCTGAACCATCGTGTTAAAAGATGACAGACGCTAGCCTGGTCTCTCACCGCACCCACTGTAAGTCCTTGGCAGCTTGGACCTCCGTGTTAACAGATGACTGACGCCAGCACTGGCTCTCACCGTATAGGGGTAATCAGGAGAGCTCAAAATTTCTCTAAAAAATCAGATTTTGAAAAAGGTATTTCTGAGAAGGTTAAGTATGTCAAAAAGGGTCTAAGGGCTGGACACAAATTGGCACAATTTGATGCTTAAAATTTTCTGGGCTGTGTCACTATTGGGGAACGCATCATATTGATCTCCCGGGGAGTCTGTCTCTAAACAATGAAATAAGGATTTGGGAGGAAAAATGAAACCATTGAATTGATTTGCTGAATCCGTCCTCAGAAGCCAGGAAGGCAAATGTCCTTCGCAACTAAGAAGTGATTTGGGGATGAATAGGAACATTTGTATTACTTAATCGGGTGTGCGACGAATTAACACATCTACACGTGTAAAAAATACCTTAAAAACAGCAGGAGGGGTGTTTTTGTTGTATGTTACACACTTTAAAAAAAAGCAAAATGGTATTATTGTAAAACTATAAAAAAAACTTTCCTAAATAAATTCTGTAACAAATGACAGTAACCAAAAAATATACTAAATGAAAGTCACTGTAAAAAATAGCATAGTGCCCACTTTAGTGATTGTGGGTAAAACAGGTTAGGTGTCATGCTGTGCCCGGACAGGGATAGTCTAATGTCCATGAAACTAAAATGGTGGTTGAAAGACTCCTTTTTTTCCAGAACTTTTTAAATGTGGGGGTCATTGCCTGTTTGGGGCTCATGCTGTGGCCCAGACACGTGAATAGTCAATGTCCAGTGAAACTAAAAAATGTGTTGAAAGCTCTTTTTTTTCCCAGCCACTTTTTTAATCTGTGGGGCAGAAATACAGGTTTAATGGTCCATACCTGGCGGTCCAGACAGGTATATCAATGTCCAGTTCAACTAAAATTGTGTTTCAAAGACTCCTTTTTCTTGCACTTTTAATCTGGGGGGTCAGACAGGTTTTATGGTCATACTGTTGGTACAGAACAGAAAAAGTCAATGTCCAAAGTGGGGTTTTTTCCACTAAAAATTAAAGAGTGTTTGAAAAGACTTTCTTTTCCCAGTAACATATTAAATCTGTGGGTCTGACAGGTTTAATGACATATCTGCGGTACAGGGCAGTTATAGAGTTAATGTCCAGTGAAACTTAAAAAATGGTGGTTGAAATACCCTTTTTCCGCACTTTTTTTGATCTTGGATCATGGCAGTTTGGGGCTCATGCTGCGTTCCCAGAAGGGATATTCAATGTCCCAGTTCAAGTAAAATTGATGCTCTCAAATCATACTGCCTTCCTGCCACTTTTTAATTTGTGGGTCATGCAGTTTAAGGGTAATGCTGTGGTGCAAGACAGTGGAAAGTGATGGTCTGTGATATTTTTCCCTGAGGCTTTTATAACCTAATTTTTTCTTTGCCTAAGATTATCACACGTATACAGTTGTGCTGTTGTGAGATGTTTAATTCCAGCTTGTCCATCCCTGTTTGGGTGTAAGAATTAAGGTGTTGTTCCTCTCCCATAGAGTTTAATGGTCAACGGCGATAATCTATTATCGACTATCGATATCTTAATGATAATTTGCCGATAACGACCTAACGACCCGATGACGAAAGTCAACGTAATCGCTCATCACTAATGACGAACAGTAGAATTTAAAATGGACTCGGGGACAAGCAAGGAGAGTTGTTTGGATTTAATCAGATTATAAACAATTTGCAACCAAAAACAGATGCCATTAACAGTCCAATTGTAGACAACACTCAAATGTCTCTTCTCTTAGCCCCTAGCCATTGTCCTGAATCCTATCGTTACGGGTGTCCCTGCGACCCCCGTGTCGGGTCGCAGGCACACCCGCACCTCCGCAGTGTCCCCAGCTGTGGCCGGCGCCCGCAGCTCTGACAGCCACTTATCTCACCACGCTCCTGTTCTCATCCCAGCACGCATTCCTGCTGCCGGCCGGGTGCTCCTGGCAAATTTAAAGGGACAGCACGCCGGTGATTGGTCTCACCGAGCGCTGACCCTACTTAAGCCCTGCCTCTTCCCTAGCACCTTGCCAAATCAATAATGCCCTGTGCCCTGGAGAGGAAGCGTTTCCGAGTATCTGTTATATTGTCCTACTGTGTACCGTACCTATTGCCTTCGTCCCTTGAACCATTGACGCCTGTCCTGACATTCTGCCTTTCCCCCCTCCGACTACGAACCAATGCCGCCGCCTGTCCCTGACCTTCTACTACCTTGTCCCCAACTACGAGCCTGCTTCATGATTCTGTACGGCGCAACACCTCGTCTGCCGCAAGCAAGTCACATCAGGGGTAGCGACCTGGTAGCAAGTCCATCCCGCTTTGTGGCGGGCTTTGGTGAAAACAGGACTTACTCAGATTCCGCTCCCTGGCATGGCTTATACCATCGCTTGTGGTGGTCCAGAGGATCCACTTCCACTGACCGTTACACCAATCCTTGGGATGTACAGGTTAGACCTAAGCTGTCATACGTCCAGGCAGGCAGCCTTCTGTTTATATGTGGCAACGCCCAGTAAGGGTTAAACCCTCTGCTCTAGACCCATGTCCTGGTAGAGTGTGCTGCTTTGAAGCTCAGGAGTGACAGCTCTGCAGCCTCTCCCAACAAGGGGTGTGGCTGACATAGGGGTCCAATCAGGGGGCCCTACGCCGCACCAATCAGCTGCTGGGCGGTGTCCGGGAAAACTATTTAAACTTGGCTCAGTCCCTCTCGTGGCCTTGCCTTTTGAGAAGTTTCCCCTGTTTGTTTCCCTGTGAGTATTTTGAATAATTGCTTCACCTCTTATTGACCTCCGGCTTGCCTTGACTTCATTTTGTTCCTCCGTTTATTACTAATCGTTCCCGCTCGTTTTTGACCCTCGGCTTGGTTCCTGTTTATTTCTTCATTTTCCTGATTGTGGCTTTGGCGTTCTTGACCGTTACCACTCAGACCGTTTGACCTTGCGTTTTCCCCAACGCTCTGCACTACACATAGGGACAGTCGTCCATTTGGGTGTGCCATCTAGGGCAGCACGCAAATAGGCCAGGGACAGTGGGCTGGGTGGCAGTCAGGGCCCACTGCACCTTCCTCTGATGTGGACAGTAACACAGCCGACAGTTTACTGCTCTCCAACATTGATGAACCCCCATGACTGTGTTTGGTAGACATATGCAGGGCTCACCCAGTTGGTGTCCAGAATCTTGCAACTAAGAGCTCAGCAGCAGGAGGACCTCCCAGGGTGCCCCTCACCCCAGGGTCCTCCAGCCATCACCTTGTCCACTGTTGTGTTGTTGAACCCCCTATCCAGTTACCCGATACAGTTCCAGGTGACAGAGGCGATTTCAAATGTTTAAGGAGGGTTTGCCGGTTGTTTTATTTTCGCCTCCGCCCATGTACCGTTCGGGAGTGAATGCGAGCAGAGAGTTGTGAATATTATTATATCCCTTCTCCAAGGGTCCCCTCAGGAGATGGGCGTTCTCTTTAATCCCATGATTACGCCCGAGTTGTCTTCTGTAGACACGATTCTTTGACTCCTCCTTGGTTTTCTTTGTCTATTCGCGCCGCCACGACCACACTAGATAGGGAGGCAATGGCCGAGACTCAGCTCACCTCGTTAAAACAGGACAAGAGGACAGTAGAAGAGTATTGTTCAGATTTCCGGCTTGGTGTGTTCCATTAGGGTAGAATGACCGCACCCTTCGGTGCCAGTTTAGATTGGGGCTAGCCGACCATGTGAAGGACTTGTTTGGGTGTTTACCCAACCCCAGGCAAGCTGGATGATGCCATGTCTCTGCTGGCGTACGGTTGGACAGAGGGTTTTAGGAAGACGGTCGGGAAAGTCTCTTACCCCTGTTGCCTCCCGCTCACTCCGATAGCTCCCGTTCTGCCATCACACAACCGCCCCCTGAACCAACTTGACGGAGAAGCCCCCTTGAGGAGCCCATGCAGAATAGGGGGGGCCTTTTCTGTCTGCGGGCACGCCAAGGACCGCAGACATCTCGCCGCATTCGGGGATCCCTGCTACTACTCGCGGCAGAGATGGTCACCTCATCTTTTAGTGTCCCCAAAGGAATGAAACCCAGCCGGAAAACTCCAGCGCCTAGTTGACTCGTTGGGAGGTCACATATTCAAACAGGTATTTCCTATGGTTTTCGAAAAAATTATTGCTTCCTCCAGTTAAGATTTCATATCTTTCCATGTCTGGTTTCTGGCAGAGCCTTTGTGGATTCGGGATCGCCCTCTAATTTCAATGGATCTCATTTTAAGCTTTGAGGCCTTCCCTGGTGTCCCTATCAGATTTCCAGTGCAGGTAGTTGCTATCGATTCTACCCGTTGCTCAAGGGAAGATCCAAGCAATGCACACCAGATCTAGAGATGCCTGGTAGGTCTATGCATACGACTGAGAGGGTAACTCTGTTTAGTCATGGAGGGCTGAACCTGCTGAGTGGTGTTAGGGCTGGCCCTGTGGCCATTAAAAACACAACACAGTGATTGACTGTAAGTCCCCTGGAGACTGTTCAGGTGGGGTAAACAGTGTGTAAATCAATTCACCCCAGTCCATTCTCTGTTAATATGTAAGTAAGAGCAATTCCTGCCTTTTATACCGACTTCGCTGTGGTGTTTTTCCAAGACAGTTCTGAGCAGTTACCCCCGCATAGCCCTATGATGTGCTATTGAACTATTGCCGGGTGACAGATGTCCTAAAGGCAGGTTATACAAAATGTCGGGTCAGAAAGACATGCTAATATGCAGTATATAGCAAAAGTCTACTCGAAGGGTCATATCCGACCTTCTTGTCCCCTATGGGTGCAGGGTTTCCTTTTTCGTTAAGAAAAAAAATGGTAAGCCTCCTTCCATGGTATTGACTACCGGAATGAATCAATGTAACGGTAACAAAACCAATACTAACCCTTTATAACCCTTTACCTTTAATTCCCGATTCTGTTTAATCAGATCCAGGGAGCCAAGTAGGTTTTCAAAAAATTGACCTGAGAGTGGGCTTATAACCTTATACGGATTAAAGAGGGGGACGAATGGAATACAGACATTATAATACCACCGGAAAGGTCATTTTTTGAGTAACTGGTTTATGGCCTTTTTGTTTATGCAATGCTCCCGCTAGAGTCTCCAGAACCTTGTAAATGAAGTTTTCCGGGAACTCGTTGGTCGTTGTATGGTCGTTTATCTGGAATTGAACCATTTTAATTTTTTACACGCATGACTAGGGCCTTCACCCGTGAAACATGTGGCGGTAAGTTTTTGCAGATTTTGAAGGGTCAATATATTTTATCTTTGTAAACTTGAAAATGTGTTTTCGGGGTACAGGAGGTTACCTTTCCTTAATATATTTTTAAACCGCCATAACTCAGTTCCCGTATGGATCCTGGAAGGTCCAGGCAATTCTTTATTGGGTTCATCCTTCCTCCCTGAAAGCCTTACAGCGGTTCCTAGGTTTCACTAATTTTATCGAAATTTATATTCAAAATTTTTCTGTGCTCGTCCGGTTTCCAATGACTGATAAGTAACTAAAAAGGGAGTAAATATCAGTAAGTGGCAACCTTAGGCCTTAGAGGCGTTCGATATTAAAACTTAAGCAGTGTTTTTTGTGTCACAGCCCTGGTGCTGGTTCAAGCTGACCATACCAAGCCCTTCGTGGTGGAGGTAGATGCTTCTGAGTTTGAGAGTAGGGCGGTTCTGTCAAGGAGTCACTGCTCTGACGAATCTCCTCCCTTGTATCCTGTCTCGTCTCGTAAATTCTATCCCGCAGAGAGGAATTATGATGTTGGTGAACCGAGATTGTTGGCTATTAGTGGCCCTTTGAGGAATGGCGCCACTTCCTCGAAGTTCCCATCACTCAAGTCCGGTCCCATACAGCTGACCATAAGAACCCTGACTTTTTAGAGAATGCTAAGAGGTTTGAACCCCATCATGCAGTTGGGCCTTAATTCTTCACTCGCTTTAACTTTGTGTTACATAAAGACCAGTTTCTAAGAAGTAAAGGCTGACTCATTGTTAAGAAATTTCTGTGGCCGTCACTCATCACGGGATGATCCGTTGTCCATTTTACCCAAATAGAGGGTTGTACTCAGCTATTTCCCTTCCCCACTTGTGTCACTGAGTCAAGACCCACCAGGAGATGAGACTGGATTATGTCCCGTTTCTAAAGTCTTTGTCCCCACCAAGTTTCCTGTTACGTTTATTAACAGAATTACATGATTCTGTATTATCTGGAACACCCGAAGTTCTGGCACTAATGAAACTTTATTTCCCGAAATTATTGGTGGCCATCTTTGTCTCGGATGTTGGTTGCTCTATGAGACAGCCTTTGACATCTTTTCTCGGGCAAAGGTTCCCGGGGAACTCGACCTCGCTGGTGAACTTTGCCCTCTGCCTATGCCAGGACCGGCCATGGACTCACATCTCCAAGATTATATGATGATCTTCCTACCTCGAGGGTAAGATGGTCAATTTGGGGTGTTGTTGATCGATTTAGTAAATTGCTATCTGATTTCCATTAAAAGCATTACCGTCGTCCAAAAAGCTGCCGAGCTTTTTATATTAAACATATCATTAAACTTGCATGGTTACCCAGAATATTGTGTCGACAGAGGAGTTCAGTTTGTCTCCTGTTTTTGGAGAGCTCACTAGGAAGGAATCTGGTATCACCCTAACCATCTCTTCTGCCTTGTCACCCTGAGACTAATGGGCATACAGAGAGAGTGATCAAACTTTATGAACAGTAACTCCGTTTTTTTTGTCTCCTGATCAGCATGTAGAACCGGGTTTAATACTTACCTTGCGAGTTTCGCAATAAATATCAGGATTAGTAGCTCGTCTGGTGTTTCGTCGTTTTTCTGCAACTATGGCTTCCCACCTCATGACACTCATCAATGGGTCTGGCGTTTCTTCTGATCACAGTGATTTGGAATGCTAACCTTAACGATCTGTGCACAGTCTGGGCCCAGAGCATCCAGAAGGAGAATAAGTGATAAAAGACGTCCTTTGTTCTGGAGTTTTAATGTTGGGGATAAGGTTGTGGTTTATCTACCCGTAATCTTAGTCTAAAAGGTTCCTCCGGGGAAGCTGGCACCTGCTCATTGTGGGTCCCTATATCATTTTTGGAGCGAATTAATCCTGTATGTACCTGCCTAAAGTTTACCCTCATGTTTTCCTCCGTGTACATAATGTGTTCCACTGCTCTCTCCTGAAGCGGTACGTGACCGTCATTTATTCCACCCCTCAAAACTTCCTCCTCCAGTTGAAGTTAAGGGGGAAGTTTGGAGTAATGAAGGTTGCTCAAATCGTGGATTCTCGTAGATTGCAAAACTCAGTTTACATACCTAGTGCACTGGAATGGATACGGTCCCTGAGGAGAGGTCGTGGGGGTTCCTGCTAATCAATACATTCAAAGGCCCTTATTATGCGTATTCACAGGCTCAACAGAGAAACCCAGAACCAGGGGAGGGTTCCGAGTGGCCCCTCCTAAAATGGGTGCTGTCAAATGTCCACTCAGGCACCTTCTGTTTATATTACGGCAATGCCCAGTAAGGATAAAACCCTCTGGCACTGGGACCCACGCCCCTGGAGAGAGGTGCCATGCTTTGAAGCTTCAGGAGTGACAGCTCTGCAGGCCTCTACCCAACAAGGGGTGCGGTGGTGGGGCTCAGAGGGCAATCAAGGCCGCGGGCTCGGCCGCACCAATCAGCTGCTGGGCGGTGTCCCGGGAAAACTATTTAAACTGGCTCAGTCCTCGTCAGGCCTGCCTGTTGATTAGGTTTCCCCGTTGTTTCCCTGATAGTATTTTTGATAATGCTTCTCTTTATTGTACACGTCTTGCCGTTGACTTCATTTTTTGTCCTTCGTTATGTACTATGTACTCCGTTCCCGCTCATGTTTTGACCCTCGGCTTGGTTCTATCTGTTTATTCTTTCCGTTTCTGATTGTGGCTTTTGCATTCTAACCGTTACGGACTCGGACCGTTTGACTTCCCGTGCTTTTCCCGGACAAGCCCTGCACATAGCAGCGTAGAGGATTGTCGTCCCAGTTGGGTCTGCCATCTAGGGCAGCAACTCCAAATAAGGGCAGGGACAGTGGGCTGGGTGGCAGTCAGGGCCCACTGCACCTCCTCTGACGTGACATAAGCACTCCCAAAAAAGAGTCAGACTAGACCTTCCACAGACACTGACTCAAGAAAGACCTGTTAGGAGAATCCCACTTGTTGGAGATGAACCCTATTTTTCAACAGCTTTAGTTTACAGACCTTGGAATCCATCTGAAATGTTGGCAATGATGAACCAGATCCCAAACCCAGAAGAATGCCCCATGCGTTTTTGTACAGAAATGAATAAGATATGAAAGATTTTTAAATTTTGCTCGAAAGACTTAGATAACTTAGTACAAGCTAAGATAAAAAATGCTTTCATACCTATTATAACAAATGCAATAGGAGAGTTTTTTGGAGATGAAACCACACACGAATCAGGAGCAGGGTATCAGGAATCAGGAGGCTGAGAGAATGGGGACAAAGATGTTTACTTGACCAATCCATGATCCTGAAAGGTATGCAAAAAAAGAAGGGAAAGGCAGTGAAAACATTTTTCTCCAGATTACAACAGAAATGAACTGACCTAAGGTATGATCCCACCTTCACTATGCATGAGCGCATTTTGATATCTGCATTCATCAATGGATTAAACAAACTCATACATGAGGCTGAAAGAGGGGTTGAGATAAACTTACTGTTTATGCGCTTCATGATATTTCTACTATTCTCATACAAGTACAGCCTCAGCATTTGCCCACTGCCAGACATATGAGGCTGCAGTTTGTTTTGCAGTGTGAGTCCAGCCACTCAGAAACTAAGGGAGGAGAAGGATAGTATGGGCATTCTTTTTTCTACATTTCTTCCAGCTGATCAGCATGACTGTTTACAATTAAGGCAGCAAGAAATAAAAGGTTTTAGTCATACTACAAATCAGCCCTTAGACAACCCTGATTTTCAGCTCTTTGTGGAGAAATCGAGATATAACATTGACGGAAAGTTTTACACTATCTATGTAGTAGTGACACTCTCAGAGATAGTAAAAGCCAAAGCTTAGCCACCACATGTTCCTGCCCCAAAGGTGCGCGAAAAGCTGTAACGAAGGCATGCAGGTCTGCTGCCGGACATACAGCAAATGTATATACAGACTATAGCTCCGCTTTTGGAATTGCGCATGACTATGTTCCAATACGGTAAGCAAGATAATTTTTTAAAGGAAATGGAGAATTCATAAAGAATGGAAAGCAAGTACAGGCATTAACGGAAGCATTGCTACTGCCTACCAAGGTGTTATCACAAGGCATTATGGGAAAGGGGCTGAGAAGCCCACAGCCCCTCTTTGGGTTTTAACAAAAACCTCAATTTTGCTTTTGATCCACCGAGTCTTGAGAAAGCAAAAGGGTTTTTTAGCCAAGCCAGTATCTCTCATCTACAGACAACGCTGTTTCGGGATTTTTGTCCCTCTTCAGTGCAGAGCAGAGAAGATACTGGCTGGCTGTGTGGGAGCATCGGGTAGCTCAGGAAGGGAAGATCTCTCCTTAAGAGAGCACGAACAACGGCTTGTAGAGTTTTTTTTTGCCTTTTCGCCCTCTACTTAGCATCTGCATATCACAAGGCATTATGGAAAAGGGCTGAGAAGCCCACAGCGCTCTCTGTTGGTTGTAACAAATCCTCAATTTACTTTTGACACCGAGTCTGAGAAAGCAAAAGGATTTTAGCAAGCCAGTATCTTCATCTACAGACAAAGCTATTTGGATTTTTGTCCCTCTTCAGTGCAGAGCAGGAAATACTGGCTGGCTGTGTGGGAGGCATCGGGTTGGCTCAGAAGGGAAGATATCTCCTTAAGGAGGCACCGAACGAACGGCTTGTAGAGTTTTTGTTTTGCCTTTTCGCCTCTACTTAGCATCTGCATATCACAAGGCATTATGGAAAGGGCGAGAAGCCACAACGCCCTCTGTTGGTTGTAACAATCCTCAATTTGCTTTTGACCACCGATCTTGAGAAAGCAAAAAGATTTTTTAGTCAAGCCAGTGTCTCTCATCTACAGACAACGCTGTTTCGGGATTTTTGTCCCTCTTCAGTGGAACAGCCCAAGCCTAAGAAACTACTGTCTGAATTATCTGCAGACACAAAATTATAGAACATATAGAAATTGAAAGAGAATCTCACTTCACTGGAGAAGTAATGAAAGAGGGGACATGGGCATTAGGAGTTGAACAAGTCTTTCATACTCCATACCATTAGTGTTGAGCGAACTGTTTGGAAAAACGTTAGTTCGAGTCGAATTTTACATATTCTCCGATCGCGAACCGAACCAAATTTTTTACCGCAAGTTCAGTAAAATTTAATTTCAGGACATGCATTCGGCGCCATTTTCACTTTCACTTTCAGCTGCTTCCTTCAGTTTTGGCAGCCAGCCAATCAATGCAGAGCACAGAGAGGGGGGGGGAGGGGAGGGGGTCAAAAACGTCACCACTGAAGATGTTGGGTTCTCATTGGCTGCTACATTTACATGACCGTGTTAGGTGTATGTCGCAGGCAGAAACACCCTTTTCTAGCAATTTTACACAGGAAAAGCTGTTAAATTAGTTGGGGAGAAGGGGAGAGCTAGCTTAGGGAATCATACACATCAATAGTTAGGGAGTTAGGGAGTTTTGTATATTTTTTTTGTATAGTGTATAGTTTTGTATATCTGGCTGCATTTTTCCCATCTTTATTCAGAGTGCTTTGGGGGTTCAGTCACTGCAGAAGACACCATCAGCAAATCTGCCATAGAAAGAAATGCAAGTGTTGCAGTATTGCTTCCAGGGTTCTTCCATAAGACAGCGTTAACAGATATTCCATAGAAAAAATTCTATTTCTACTCCTATTTGCCAGTTGCAAAGTATAGGCATTTAAGAACACTGTTGATTTGCTGTCAGGGTTCTTCCATAAGACCCCATTTCACAGATATTCCATAGAAAAAATTCTGTTTATAATCCTATTTGCCAGTTGCAAAGTATAGGCATTTAAGAACACTGTTGATTTGCTGTCTTTGGAGTACAGTTCTTCAATAAAAGACTGTGAACAAATCTTGACCTTTTTAATATTTATACTTTTGAACATGGAGCAAACTATAGGTGGTAAGCGAGCAAGGAGGGGCGTAGGACATGGAACTAGAGGTACAAGACAAGACGCTCCTTCCAGTGTTCCGGACAACACACAAGCGAGCACATCGTCAGTTGCAGGACCGTCAGGCCTGTCATCGCTTGGTCAGCTCCCTGTGCATCTGATTACTGAAGAGCGTCGCCAATCTGTTCTTCAGTGGTTAACACACCCTGCATCGAGCGGTTTTACCTCCTCGTCCTCTCAGTCACTGCCACAAATGTCATCATCATCGTCATCATCAGTCCAACCTGAAACAAATACAGCCCAAATGTCACAGACCGCTCCAGAAAATCCATATTCTGAAGAGCTCTTTAACACAATGCGGTTGTGGATCATGTGGCCAAAGAGAATGATTTTGTCTGCTTTGATGACAAATCGCTGATGCCCTCAGAGGAGGACAAGGAAGCTTGTCTGTCAGCAGAAATCCCAAGTGGTCAGCAATGCCTCACAGTGCCTGTGGCTTTTATCCAGCAGCTTGAGGATGTAGACTGTCAGGAAGAGGAAGCCAAAAGCCTGAATGACGGCATTGCCAGGCTTTTGGCCTTGGAAATATTGCCTCTCCGCCTTGTGGACACGTCATGGACATGGCATGCCCCCAATATCAGATGCCGAACAGGCATTTCTTTGCCAGAAAAGCTGTCTCTGCTCTGGCCAGTCACGTGGCAGAAAAAATCTCCAGCGCATTGGCTGCATCTGTGTCCACCAAAGTCCATCTCACTACAGACACATTGATTAGAAAGCATGGTCATGGGCTTTAAATCTCACTGACTTCTCACTGGTAGAGTGGGGTGGATGACAGTACCTCTGGTGATGATGGGTCTTGGGCTCGGCGGAAACTCTTCCACACTGCTGGGATGATGCAGAGTCCAAATCCCCAACCTCGATGGGTAGCATCATGTGCCAAGAGAAACCAGGCCGTTCTCAAATTAATGTGTCTTGGAGACCATCAACACACAGGTCAAGAGCCGACCAGTGCCTGGGTGCTAAGAACCTGTCGCCAGGCAAGGTAGTGTGAGACAACGGGAAAAATCTCCTTGCTGCCCTTAAGATCGGTAGACTTACGCACATCCCTGGCCTGGAACACGTCATGAACCTGGTTGTGCAGAAATTTCTCAAGCGCTACCCGGGTCTTGACTGTCTGCTGAGGAAGGCTCGAGGTCTTAGCTCAGCGTTGCGTGTCATCTTGGCCTCCCCGTCAACCATCTCATTGTTGATGTGGCAACATGCTGCAATTCCACCCTCCACATGCTGCAGCGATTGTGGCAGCAGCATAATGCTATTATGCAGTATGAAGTGTCGCATGGCCTCATGAGCAGTGGTGCGGATCTTGGGGCATTGAACCATAGAGAGTGGAGGCAGGTGGAGGATCTCTGGACCATACTTGACAGTTTTGAAGACACAACCAAAATGGTCAGTCAGGACAATGGCATTGTCAGCATGACCATTGTGGTCATATTTTTACTGGAACAAGCTTTAGACACTCTGCAGTAGCAGGTCCCGGCAGTCATGAAGGAGGAGGAGGAGGAGGTGGACACAGAGCCTTACTCGCCGGAGGATGTAGAATTCCCGACTGTTTTCCAATTCTATAGGTCTTCTTTAGGTGGTGGTTCGAGGTCCAGGACGTCAGTTCAGCTCACAGAGTACAACTCATGAGGCTAGCCAGGGCTCTGGTGACGGTCAGGATGAGGAAGTGGAGGAGGATGAGGAGGCAGGGGTTGATGCCACCAGTAGCGATTACCCTTCAGTGGTAAGAGGTTGGCACAGATTACAGGAGAAGGAGGAGGAAGATGTGGTTAGTGCCTCTCGACCCCGAGGCTTGGAAAATCCTGGCTGCATCTCACACATGAGTGCTTGGATGCCACATTACCTGCAACATGATCCACGCATCAAGGCAATCAAAATGAACAGTGATTACTGGGTGGCCACCCTCTTTTATCCATGTTACAAATCAAAAGTCAGCAATTTCCTTCCCCCCAAACAAATTGACAATAAAATGCAGGAATTTGAGACAGTGCTCATTGACCAACTTGAGACATCTGTTGCATCTTCACATTCTAATATTACGGTGGAACAATGTCAGCAACGTGCCAGCAGTAGAATGGCAGGTAGCCGCAGCAGCAGCAGTGTGGCAGAAGCCTACTGAGTAACATGTGGCAATTGTTTTTTACCACCTCACCAACACCTGTAAGGCAGGGCAGCATTCAATCACATAGATACCACCTAAAGACCATGGTCCAAAACTAGGGATGAGCGATATTATCAGCAAAAGTTGAAATGGAAACGGTTTTTAGGCTTTTAGGAAATTTCCGATCACGCAATAGTTTAGGTGACAATCTTACAGATAATCTATTACTATTGCGCCATTTTCAGCATTTCCTGTCATTTTGGCGGCCAGCCAATCAGCTCTGAGGCGGTGAGGAGGATGTACAACGTCACCACTTTGCGGTGTATGGATCTCATTGGCTGCAAAAATCACGTGACCTTGTTTTATTTATGCAACTGCATTTCCTGTTCAGCTCATTCTCTGTCTATGACACTTCACAGCAGGACATCTCGGCTTTTAAACCAATAGCTGTTCTCAGCTCTGAGAGATAGTCTCTTCTAATACAAGAAACCATCCACCTTGCTATAGCTTAGAATAGAGTTAGATTAGAGAATTTCACTTCCTATTTAGAGAAAGTTTTAAAGATATCTTCTGGTGTGTCCAGCCGCAGGGTGGGGTGCGGCAGGAGGAAAGACTTTTGAAAGGAAGGGAGATATTGTGCAGCAGACCTCTGATAGGAGGTGAAATTGTCTCTGTTTTTTCAGTACTATTGCAATCACTGCATGTCAGTGTTCCCCAAAACAGGCATAACTTATCCCTGCAACTTTTAAATAGTTTTATTGAAGTCCGTGCGTCTGTTTGCCGCAAAGAGCTCAGTTGTACGCATATTGTGTTATACATATTTTATAGTAAATTACGCCTGTTGTCAGTGGTGCGAAGACCGCCATATTAATCCATATAACATTTAAATACTCTTATTGCAGTCCGTGCGTCTGTTTGGTGCATAGAGCTCAGCTGTACGCATATTGTGTTATACATATTTTATCGTAAATTACACCTGTTGTCAGTGGTACGAAGGCCCGCCATATTAATCCATATTAATGCTGATTTAAGGGTCATGCTCCGGTCCAGGACAGGTATAGTCAATGTCCAGTCCAACTAAAATGGTGTTTCAAAGACTACTTTCTTCCGGCACTTTTTAATCTGTGGGTCATGCAGGTTTGAGGGTCATGCTGTGGTACAGGACAGGGATAGTCAATGTCCAGTTCAAGTAAAATGATGGTTCAAATAATACTGCCTTCTGGCACTTTTTAATTTGTGGGTCATGCAGGTTTAAGGGTCATGCTGTGGTACAGAACAGGGATAGTGAATAGTCTGTGACTTTTTTCTGTGACTCTTGTTGCCTAATTGTCTTGCCTAAGATGTAGCACGTATCCAGTTTACTGTTGTGGATGTTAATTTCAGCTTCTTCTCCCCTGTTTGGGTGTAAGAATGAAGCTGTTGTTCCTCTCCCATAGACTTTAATGGGCATCGGCGATTTTCTAAAATCGGATATCGACATGATAATTGCCGATATCGACTAGCGATCCGATAACGATAGTTGACACAATCGCTCATCACTATGCAGTCCTCATCTTTTCAGTTAGCCATTGAAAGGAATTAATTATTTTAGTCTGGGAATTTTTTCAGTGACTCTTAGAGCCAAATTGTCTTCACTAAGTTGTTCCACATATCCATTTTACTCTTATGGAAGGTAATTGCGGCTTCTCCTCACCTGTATTAGTATAAAAATTGACCTGAACATCATCTCCCATTGACTTTATTGAGTTCGGAGTTTGGTTCGGCGTTCGGCCCGAATTTCTCAAAATTCGAGGTTCGGCCCGAGCTCGATATTTTTATGGCTCGCTCATCTCTACGTACCATCCACAATGAAGCAGTAGAAGAGAAAGAGCAAACAGTACTTTGAAGTTAAAAATTCAAGGAACCATGCAGGCCCATGGCCGGATTGTCTCCCCTTGGCGCTCTATACCCCAAATAGGAAAACAGGTCTCAGTCCATTTGAGGTGCTTTTTGGCCGTACTCCTATGTTAAGGCTATATTTCCCACAACTCCAGATACAGCATAGTAGCTTGGCAGTTTACACAATAGAGCTTATAAAACGTTTGACTAATATACACCTTTGACTTTTTACTTTTCTCCCAGATCCTGACTATGCAGAGAACACTCACAGCTTGGAGTTAGGATACTTGGTGGTCACTTAAAGATAATTGAGAGGAGCACTGAAACCTAGGTTTGATGGATCCCATCAAGTATTCCTTACTGCACACAATTCTGTAAAGTTGGAAGGAAAGCTTAATTTGATAGATCCACGCCACTCACAAGTCTCTGCTCCTAATATTGAGATTGGACAGGATAAATAAAAACAGCCTGTGCAAATTATTATGGTCTGTGAGCTCTGAATTGCAACTAGAGACAAAACAAACAATATTGCGGGTTTGTAACTGTCAACTAGTGTTGAGCGATTGCGTTGGCTATCGAGATCGGTCGATAGTCGATAGTCGGCCGCTATCGATAAGGTTTTTCGATAGTGAGCATTGATTATGCACGATGACCATTAAAGTCTATAGGAGAGCAACAACACCTTCATTATTACACCCAAACAAGGCTGGAGAAGCTGAAATTAACATCCACAACAGTCAAATGGATACGTGCTACATCTTAGGCAACACACTTGGGTTATAAAAGTCACAGAAAAAAAGTCACAGACCATTTACTATCCCTGTCTTGTACCACAGCCTGACCCTTAAACCTGCATCACCCACAAATTAAAAAGTGCCAGAAGGCAGTATGATTTGAACCATCATGTTACTTGAACTGGATAGGGAATATCCCTGCCCGGGAAAACGCAGCTAAAGCCCCAAACCTGCATGCCCCAAAATTTAAAAAAGGCCACAAAAAGGGTTTTTCAACCACATTTTTTTTCACTGGACATTGATATTTGTCTGTGCCACAGTGACCCCCAAACCCTTTGCATGCCCCCCACATTTAAAAAGTCCCGGGAAAAATAGGAGTCTTTCAACCACCATTTTAGTTTCATGGACATTGAATACCTTTTCCTGGGCCACAGCATGACCCCCAAAAACTGCTGAAC
Source organism: Phyllomedusa bahiana (assembly GCA_025379985.1). Taxonomy (NCBI): domain Eukaryota; kingdom Metazoa; phylum Chordata; class Amphibia; order Anura; family Hylidae; genus Phyllomedusa; species Phyllomedusa bahiana. The sequence continues at coordinate 26,059 of JAODAL010031904.1, read as the reverse complement.
CCCACATTTAAAAAAGTGCCGGAAAAAAAGGGTCTTTCAACCCCCTTTTTAGTTTCATGGACATTGTTTTACCTGTCCGGGGCCCACGATGACCCAGGCCGGATTTACGTGGGTGCGGTGAAAAGCCCAGGCTGGCGTCCATCATCTATTAACAGCGGGTTTAAAATCCCCTGATGACGCAGAAAAGAAAACGTCGTGCTAAAGCAGAGTGGGGAAGGGGAAAAAGTGTGAGAACCCCAGCCTTTCCCTCTGTACACAGTAAAATACCTGGGTAGGCTTGCCCCTCCTTTTATGATGGGGGACCAATTGAGTTCATTTGGAAAATACTGGTGGTTAAGCTCCTGTTACATCAGGTCCCCTTTATTTTGGCATTCTTTTTTCTTTTACTAACGTGCTGGGGAAAGGGGAAATGGTTCTTTTTGTACTTTGTTTTTCTGCCCATGCCCCTACTCCATGTCCTCTGAATAACCTACATTGGTAAATTTTTCTTACCTCCCTTGTAAAATTCGAGGTTTTTTTTTAAAGCTTTTTTGTACATGAAAGTTTTTTAGTATTTTTAATTCTAAAAAACACTTTTTTAAAATAGGATGGAACCCCACCTTTTTTGTTTCTCTTTTTTTCTTGTATTAAATGGGTTGTCTCAATACAGGGATTAAGTATTTTAAAATATCTTGAAAAAACAAGTAATTTTGCAATATGTGTCCTTTTAACAGTGTCCTACCTTTTCCCTGTTTCTGACGCACCATCAAACCCGAGCCACTCTTGACAATTGTGAAGAAAAATGTCTGTTAAAAAACAACTTTTTTTTAAAAATGGACCTTTTGTATAGCTCCCCATGTCACAGCAAAATCCCCCCCAAAAATTAAAAGCATGACCTTGAGCCACTTTGGTAAATTGTGAAGAACAAATGTCGTTAGAAACAAATTTTTTAGTTAGGCCTGTAGTATAGTGCATTCACGAAAAAATCCCCCGAAAAAATTAAAAAGCATGACCCTTAGCCACTTTGGAAATTTGTGAAGAACAAATGTCTGTTAGAAACAACTTTTTTTTAAAAATAGGCCCTTTTGTATTGAGATTTCAAGGCAGCTGACCCAAAAAAAAAAAAAAATGATTCTCACCCATGTTAAAAAATTGTGGGGGAAAAAAGCCACTTAAAGCACATTTCTTTTACAAAGGACCTGATTTTTGCTGTATCCCCACAGCTAATGACCCCAAAAAATTAAAAAATATGACTTCTAGCCACTATTAAAAAATTGTGAGGGAGAAATCCCACTTAGAAGCCACATTTCTTTTCAAAGGACCAAAATTTTTAGTGTATTCCAGCAAAAGACCCAAAAAATTTTAAATATGATTCTCACCCCTTTTAAAAATTGTGTGGAGAAATGCCACTTAAAAGTAATTTTTTTCCCAAAAGGACCATGTTTATTGCTTTTTCTCACAGAAAGCCTAAAAATTGACAATGCGGGAAATTTTTTAAGATAAAGTGGAAAATGGAATACGGTGTTGTCTGTTTTTTTTTTTCGAAGGCAAAAAAGCAAAATAAAATTGGGGAAAAAGGAAAAAAAATTGAGTAAAATATTTTTAAAAAAAATTTTAGGGGAATTTCTGTTTAAAAGGAATGTGGTTAAAATAATCGGGAGGAAAGGGAACAACATCTGGATATTAAATTTGGAAGAAAAACCCCCATTTTTGGGAAAGGGATCCTTTTTTTTTTCGTTCCTCCGGGAAACCCCAATTGGCGGCCCAAAAAAATTAGGGGTTGAGAGCCATGGGCCAGTTTTTTGGTCCCGAAGTCTATTTGGGGAACACTTAAAAAAGGTGGGGGAGAATATTGTGCACCAGATTTTTAAGTGTCCTGTGTGTTGGATTGTGCCCGCTTTTCATCGTTGGTGAGGTGGTAAAAAAAGATTGCCAGAGGGACCCCCTTAGGCTTCTGCCACCCTTTCTGCTGCTGCCGCTACGCCTACTTTGGACTCTACTGTGTCACGTCGCTGAAGTTGTTCCCCCGGGCATTTGGGGAACGTGAAGCAGACGCAAAGATGTCTCCCCGTTGATAATCAGCAAGGTCTATTTCCTGCATTTTTCTCTTATTTGGGTGGGGGGAAGGGAAAGTGCTGTTTTGTTTTTGTACGGGGGGTCCCGGAGGGGGGGCCATCCAGTAATGTTTTTTTCATTTTGATGGCCTTAATGCGAGGGTAAAGTTGGAGGAAATGGAGCATCCAAGACTATGTGAGAGATGGAGCTTGATTTCCCAAGCCTTGGGTCGAGGGGCACTAGCAAATGATCTTCCCCATCTTCCTCCTCCCCTCAAATTGCGCCAACTTTTCCAAAAGGGGGGACGTCGGTAAAAATCGGTGTCTAGGGGAAAATCCTCCTCCTCCTCCTCCGCTGCCTCCCGGGACAGCTTCAACACGCCCTGACTTGCTGAGATGATGCACCCCGAGAGTGATGGCCACCCCTTTCACTAGCTCTGGACCCCGAACCATGCCTAATTGAAGACCGATGAAATTTGAAAAAGTGGGCCCTTTTGGATTTGACGGAGAGAAAGGGTCCGTTCCGCCCGTGCCGTCCTCCTGCTGGCGGGACTGTTTTTTCAGAGTGTCCCCAAAGATGTTCCCGAACTAAGACACCCAAGCTATGCTGAAAGGGAAATTTTCCCACTGACATTTTGGTGGCTTTTTTCAAAACTGGAAGGGTGGTGCGACTCTTTCACCTGCCTCCCCTCTCGGGGTTCAACACCGAGGTCCGTACCCCTGCTTGTAGGCCCTGTTCACTTCGTACTTTGGGAAAGGATTGCGCTGCTGCCACAATCGTGGACATGTGGAGGGTGGGAAATTCCAGCGTTTGCCACGTCAACAATGAGACGGTTGATGGGAGGCCGAGCTGATGCTGCAACGCAGCCCCGGGGGGCGAAGCGGGTGCGAACGGCGGAAGTGGAAATCAGACTCTAGCCTTCTTCAGCAGGAGTCCAGCCCCGGGTAGCACTTTAGAAATTTCTGGACGCAAGGTTCTGACATGTGGGGCCCCAAGGGGTGTGCTCCACCTACCTCTTTTAAGGGCGGCCCCGCAGATTTCGCCCCTTATGCACCCCACCTTGCCTGGCACAAGGTTCTTGTCACCCAGCCAGGTCGGGTCTCGTTGCTTAGAGCCATCCCAGCCCTGACCTGGTTTTTGGAGGTTTTTCCAAGGGAGATTAATTTCAACAGGCCTGGTGTCTCTGGGCAGTATGCCACCGAGGACCTTGGGGGAAAGAGCCCCGCACCATCCCCGCGGTTTTGAAGAGCGTGCGCGAGCCTGGAGCCAGCGTCACCCCCAGGGCATTTTACCCCCCTCACCAGTGAGCTGTCACAGAGAATTTTAGCGGTTGGCCCTGCTTACTAGTCCATGTGTCGGGGGTGAGATGGACTTTTTGGACACAGATGCGACAACGCGCTTGAAATTTTAGATGAAGTGGTGGCCAGGGGGGGGGGAGGCTTTTCTGGAAAGAAAAGCCTGCTCGGATTGGTATTGGGGGGGGGGCCCCCGCGGGGGGGCCAAAACCCATTGTGGGCCACCCCGAGTTAAAGGCAAAATTTCCCCAAGGGGCCCAAAAACCTGGCAATGCCGACATTCGGCTTTTGGCTTTGGGTTGGTTTGGGTTAAAGGTTTTTTCTGCTCCCCAAACCCGGAGACAGAAGGGGCTGGGTAGATGGCGCTGTACGGCGTGCAGGTCGTCAACCTGGTGGGGAAGGAGAAGGGGGGTTAGGATGGGTCTTGGTGGTGCTGGTGGTACCGGGCGACGGTGGAGGTGAAAGGGGGGTGACCCCGATATGACTCTGAGAGACATGGGCAGTGAGGAAAGCTTGGTGGTGGCGGAGGAGGAGGAAAGGGGGGGACAGAGGGGGGGTGGGGACAGTGGTTGGGGGCCGGCGTCGGTTGGCCTTTTTTGGCCAATGTTCCCTCCATTTCAACTCATGCATTGTGATGTGACTAGACATGTTGGTGGTGGTTAACACTTAAAGGTTTTTGCCTCTACTTAGCGTTTACGGCAAAAGGCCCGGGGGATAGCATCGTGGGTGAATAGAGGCTGCGCAAAGAAGGGGCCCCGGCTTGAGGGGTCTGGACCTTTTGCGGCGAAAAAGCGAAGGAGCGGGGTTTGCGCCTGACCGTGGCTGGCGGAATATATCAGGGGACTTCTGCGCCGCCCTCTCCCTTTTTGTGGCGGGACCCGATTGACACTACCCCATCGTCTTCCTCCTCGTCCATGATAAAAGCGATCGCAAGCAAAATTTGAGGAAAAGACGGGGATGGATCGCAAATTCGTATCATCATTTTCTCAACACATTTGGGGGAATTGGGGGTCCTGACTTTTGCACCCAGAAGCTGCGGGTAAAAGAAAGGGGGCACTGAAAGGGGTTGCCGCCCCCCGCCCAGGTTTTTTGCCGATTGACCGGTTTTCCTTAAAACCCTCCTTGATGGATCGTAACTGGGGTCGCAGAGAAAAAAAATCATTTTTTTTGGGCCCTCTTGATCTTTTAACATGCCTTCTGACCCCAAACCGCATTTTGTCATCAAAGAGGTTCAGAAAATGGATTACCCACAGTGAGGGGTACACGAGTTGACATTTGGGTGTTTCATTTTGGGCCGGGATGCTGAGGGACGACATTTTGGCCGTGATGGGAGGACGGGAGGTAAGACTGTTTTAGATGGGGTTGCTTTTAACCACGAAGGACAGATTGGCGACGATGTTCTTTTACTTGATTCACAGGGCCCTGACCCAGGAGAAGGCATGACAGCCTGCAACGGATCCGCTGGCATGGTGTTGTCGCCGCAGGGAAAGGAGCCCCTTCTCTCGTACCTTACCTCCATGGCTACCCCCCTCTTTGCTCGCTTACCAACCTGCTTTTCGCTCCATGTTCAAAAATATAAAAATTTGAAAAGGGTTTGGAAAGTTCTTTTTAAAAACGGAAAATCCAGCTATTCCAAACCCCTCAAATAAAAACAAAATTGCGGGATTCAAATTTAACGAAAGGTGTCTATCAACAAATCTGGACTGGGCAAAAGCCCAAAAAAAAACACTATCTTTTAAATTTTTTGGGTATAATAAACGGTATTTTTTGCACCTTTCAATTCACCGTGGGGAAATATAGAATTGTGTTTTAAGATTTACGTAGAGCTGCGTCAATGAAAGTTTGGGTGCGCAAAAGTCAAAAAAAAACGAAACTGTTATTTTTTTTATATAATCGGTTTTTTTTTGCACCTTTCATTCACCTGTGGTAAATTAAAAAGGGGAATTGCTGTTTTAAGATTTCGTAGTGCTGGTCAATGAACAGTGGGGTGCCCCAAAAAGTCAAAAAACACGAAAGTTTTGCTTTGATAAAATTTAAAACGGTATTTTTTGCACCTTTAATTCACCTGGGGTGAATTAGAATTGTGTTTTAAGATTTACATAGGGGGCCCCGTCAATGAACAGTGCGGGTGTGAAAAAAGTCCAAAAAAACGTAACTGTTATGTTTTTGATAAAAATAAACGGTTTTTTTTTGCACCTTTCAATTCACCTGTGGTAAATTGAATTGCTGTTTTAAGATTTACTGGGATGCTGCGTCAATAAAAACAGTGCGGGGTGCGCAAAAGTCAAAAAACACAAAAAGTTATGTTTTGTTTTAAAATAAACGGTTTTTTTTTTTGCACCTTTAATTCCCTGTGGTGAATATGGGAATTTTGCGTTTTAAGTTTTCGTAGATGCTGGTCAATGAACAGTGCTGGGTGCGAAAAAAGTCAAAAAACAGTAACTGTTAGTTTTGATTAATAAAGGGGTATTTTTTGCCCCTTTCAATTCACCTGTGGTGAATATAGAATTGCTTTTTAAGATTTACGTAGATCTGCGTCAAAAACAGTGCTGGTGCGAAAAGTCAAAAAAACGTAAACTGTGAGTTTTCGTACGATACCCGGTTTTTTTTGGGCAACAAACAACCTGTGCTGACTACAAGATTGCTGGATTGTAATTTAAGTGCAAGGGGATTTTTAAAAAAGTAAAAGGTTAATGGGTAAAAATTGAACCCTATCTGAAATGTATACTGATAATAAAAGGGGGTTTTTTGCACTAAAAAGAGCCTGCAGTTACTAGAAATGAGTTTTCACCAAATATAATTCAGGCTGCCCCAAAATCCCGGAAATATTTCAATAGCAAAATGTTAATAATAAAGATATTCCCAAAAATGTCTACACTAAGTCTTGGGGAATTTATCCAGTGTTCTTTATAGATGGCTTGTCTGTGTTGCCCCCGGGGGCCCCCCCCCCCCCCCCCCAGCTCCCACCCCGCCGTTTAATTTACACGGTAGATGCTGCTTTTTAAAAAACTCTAGCTAACTACATAAAATGTTCCCCAAACTTAATCTAACTAAATTGGGAAGGATACAGCTAATATGAGGTTTCTTGTGCAGAAATAGATAATTTGCTGAGCTGGTTTTGGGCCCCAGCGAACGCAGGTCCTATCCCTATGGACGTGAGGACCTGAGGGTGAAACAGGAAAGCTGTTCATGTAAAACAAGGTCTGTGATTTTTCCGCCCAAACGCAAAAACCCTACACAAACCCCGTCATGACGGCACACACATCTCACCCTGCTCTATTCTGTAATTCATTTGCTGGCTGCCAAAATTAAAAAGGAAAAAAAAAAGGAGCGAAACTTTAAAAGTGATGCACAGTTTTTTAAACCCTTTAAATTTTCGCATAAAATTTTAAATTCGATCACCATAAAAACCTTTCCGATTTCAACTTTGGGCGATAAAAATCGCTCAACACTACTGTCAACCTATTTTCTTTTACTAGAAGACTTGCATATATTAATATTAGGAGTGTGAGGAGTTGGAGAGAAGATCACAAAGGTATATGTTACTGAGAATTCCTAGAATCCCAGTGATATGGTATAATTCATCTTCCCCAATGGCTATTTTCATGATTGATTTATGTGAATTGTATTAATGTCCGTCGGTAGAGAAACAAAAGGAATGGTGGCAAATAGAATCACTTATATTTATCTATGTGACTCCAGGTTATCATGGGAATCGGGGGTGGGGTCCTGGGGGTTTTTTGGGGGGAAAAAGAGGGATTGAGGGTTTTGACAAAGGGGGGCCAAATCAAAATGAAAAATTGTTTTTAAAGTCTTTTAACACGCATGACCCTTAGAAAACCTGTGAATAGGAGTAAAAATTGCAGAAGAGGTAATTGTTTGTAACACCTTATGAAAAGGAACCCGTCACCTGGGGATGCTGGGTTATATATGATGGGAATGTGTTTAACTGGAAATTCTAGACTGGGAAAGTTTCATCAGAAGGAAGTAGTAGATGGAACAGATCCTAATTATGATGCTCAAGGTTTCAATAAATATGCAAATGTTTTACCAATAAACCCTACCCATCCTGTAATCCCAACAGCTTCAAAAGTGGAGACCATAATTGATACTGAGGTAGTATTGAATTTGGCTTATGAGTCCACAAAACAGAATGGCATGGGACATGCTTTACGCGGCACCGGGGGGTGGGGGGTGTAAAATGATTACTACAGTGTGGAGGCATTAATAGAGCTTTGAGTAAAATGGCATTTCTTACAGATGAATTCGCTAGAAATGCTGGAATAAATTATCCATTTTCTATCTGATTTAGAGGGTTGTTTGGAAAATGGGGTACAGTCATTGCAAATGTATTCATAGCCCTTGGAGTTAGTGTATTAGCCATTATGGCTATGTGACTTTGTTGTTTTCCTCTATTGCACAGCATAATCACAAAACTGCCAACAATTTAGTAACAGCTCATATCATGTATATGGCTCACCTATAATTTTCAGAAGGAGAAGAAAATGATAACACTTTAGAGACACCAACTTAAAAATCAATGGATATTTTGATGTTTTTGATGTTTTTAGCGATGAGCGAACCTTAAAAAGTTTGTGTCGAACTTCGAACTTAGAGGTGTTCGGTTCGAGGTTCGATAAGAACTCAAACTCCAATAAAGTCAATGGGAGAAGAAGTTCGGGTTGATTTTTATACCTATACAGGTGAGGAGTAGCTGGAATTGCCATCCGTAACAGTAAACTGGATACGTGAAACAACTTAGTGAAGAAAGTTTCGCTTTAAGAGTGACAGAAAAAAAAATGCAGAAGCTAAAATACTTCTTTCCTTTCAATGGCTAACTGAAAAGATGAGGACAAGGCCCTTGCAAGCAGGAGTGTAGCTATAGGAGGTGCAGCAGTAGCAGCTGCTACGGGGTCCATCACCCTGAGGGGGGGCCCAAAAGCCCCTTTGACACATAGGAGATTTGGAGATGGTGTGTTATACAATTACTGAACCCCCAAAACTGGCAAAAATGAACTTTTGGGCACTGAGTATGATGTATATGAGAGTTAGGCATTATGTGAGCATGCAAATGTCGCCAAATAACAGCTTCTGGGTGTGGGAAAGATGCAGCCAGCAATACAAAACTCCCTAACTATTGCTGTCTATGGTACTCTAAGCTTGCTGTTCACCCCCCTAACTAACTACCTAACTAATCTAAATAGCAGCTTTAACTGTGTAAAATTGCTAAGAAACCAATCTTGTGCCTGCATGCATGCAAGCAAGCAGACAGAGAGCAGTCTCTACAGTACAGAGAGTGAGCTGTAAAGGCAATATAGTGAAATATGGTCATATGATTTTGGCAGCCAGTGAGAATCCTACACCTCAGTGATAACGTTTTTGACACTTCTCTGTGCTCTGCACTGATTGGACGGCCACCAAATGTGCAGGGAGCAGCTAAAAATGAAACTAAAACTGGTGTGTCGAACGCGCATGTTGAACTCGAACTTTACTCAAACAACTGTAAAAGGTTCGCTTTGAGAAAATCGAAAAGTTCGACTCGAACTTAATTTTTCTCGAACGGTTCGATCAACACTATTCAGCATTATAACTTTACATTTGTCTGAATGAAGACTAATCTCCCTCATAGGAACAGCCCATGGGACAGTACTCTTGTGTCTCTTAGAAATTAGAACAAAAAGGGAGGAAATTGTTAAGGAATTATTGGGTAAAGTGATTTCTTCTGAGTTAATGTTTCTCTTTCTAAGCAGACTAAGATGTGACTTTTGACCTCGCTTGTATACTGGGGCATTTAGCCAACCTATTCTCTCATTGGTTCCTTTAGTTCCTCTAATCTTTAGCTACTGATAATAAAAAATAATATTTATGAAACACTGCTTCTGCAAAGCCTGAGGGAAAAACACAGTGAGCTAGCTAAGCTAATGTAGGACAAAGTTTATTGTTAATTAACAAGTTGTACGCTTGTGCGTATGTATGTTTATTAAGTGACCAATCACTAAATGAGAATAACAGACATGAATAGGATACCCAATTTTAACCTTTGAAAATATCATCACTGAGAAATAACCTAGTTAAAATTTAACTTTTAATATTAAATATTAAAATAAGACAATCCATATCTTCTCTTAGTTCCAAATCATTTAGATAACAGCAATCAATAACAGCATATAGGCATCAAACAGCAAAAAACATGGAGTTATTTTAAACAACAATACTCCTTAAAGGGGTGTTATCGTTTGAACTGTTCGTGCTCTTTAGCTGATTCTATGATATTAAGTTTGAAATCCAGGGGCAAGTCTCTCCTCTCAGCAGGCATGTCTCTCCTCCCAGGAGGCGTGTCTCCCCTCACTGAAGACCTGTCATATCATCATTTTGTATGAAGCAGGGGATGCAGAAGGTTGTCTGGATATAACAGCTCTGTAGCCACCTGCATGCTTCTGATGTCTGCAGAGCCTCCATCTCCAGGCTCCACAAGCTCCTTGCTGTGGTATATGCAGTTATACACACAACCTGAACTGATGAGACATGTGAGATATGCACACTGCCCCCTCCCTCCCCCTCTGTTCCAGGCAGGAGACTGTGACTGTGGTATATGCAGTTATACACACAGCCTGAATTGATGAGACATGTGAGGAAGCACTCTGCCCTCTCTTTCTCCCCCTCTGTTCCAGGAAGGAGAATGTATGACTGATACACACTACCCCTCCCCCCAGTTAACAGCCAGGAATGTGTTATATGTGTTATATGATGAGAACAGAGGATGTAACACTGTGTTATATGAGGGGATCTGTGAGTTCCACAGTCAGTAATTAGTCAGATCTTTCAACTTAGAGCTGGGAGAGGAGTATTGAGGCTGCAGCCCTTGATTTAGCTATCAATTTTAACAGCTCAGAGGGGAGTAAACACAGAGTGTGCAGGCGGCCAATCACAGTGCAGGGGCCTGTCCGGGGCGTTTCCTGTCTGGGGGCGTATCCCAACAAGCTGAATGAAATGTCAGCCAGCCAATCACAGTGCAGGGGGTGTGTCTAGAGGGCAAGAAACGTCCAAGGGGCGTGGTCGACCAGCAGCAGCAGCAGAAATAGAACACAGATTTACAGAAAAGCTCATATCTGCTAAACCAAGTGACAGAGATAATGCAAACCAATTACAAAAGTGCTTATTTTTACTGTGCCCATGATCTGAGACATGATCTTTGTAGCTAGAAACCCCCTTTAATATATCTTGAAGGTTTATTACTCATGCCGCCATCAAGGTTGTAGGGGTCTCCTAAAGACTAGGCCATAGTTCTAAATACTATACTGATTTTTCTCTCCCAAGAGCCAAAAACCATATATAATATATATATATATATATATATATATATATATATATATATATATATATATATATATATATATATATATATATATATATATATATATATATATATATATATATACACTCACCGGCCACTTTATTAGGTACACCTGTCCAACTGCTCGTTAACACTTAATTTCTAATCAGCCAATCACATGGCGGCAACTCAGTGCATTTAGGCATATAGACAGGGTTTCAAGACAATCTCCTGCAGTTCAAACCGAGCATCAGTATGGGGAGAAAGGTGATTTGAGTGCCTTTGAACGTGGCATGGTTGTTGGTGCCAGAAGGGCTGGTCTGAGTATTTCAGAAACTGCTGATCTCCTGGATTTTCACGCACAACCATCTCTAGGGTTTACAGAGAATGGTCCGAAAAAGAAAAAACATCCAGTGAGCGGCAGTCCTGTGGGCGGAAATGCCTTGTTGATGCCAGAGGTCAAAGGAGAATGGGCAGACTGGTTCAAGCTGATAGAAAGGCAACAGTGACTCAAATAGCCACCCGTTACAACCAAGGTAGGCAGAAGAGCATCTCTGAACGCACAGTACGGCGAACTTTAAGGCAGATGGGCTACAGCAGCAGAAGACCACACCGGGTGCCACTCCTTTCAGCTAAGAACAGGAAACTGAGGCTCCAATTTGCCCAAGCTCATCGAAATTGGACAGTAGAAGATTGGAAAAACGTTGCCTGGTCTGATGAGTCTCGATTTCTGCTGCGACATTCGGATGGTAGGGTCAGAATTTGGCGTCAACAACATGAAAGCATGGATCCATCCTGCCTTGTATCAACGGTTCAGGCTGGTGGTGGTGGTGTCATGGTGTGGGGAATATTTTCTTGGCACTCTTTGGGCCCTTGGTACCAATTGAGCATCGTTGCAACACCTTGTGGAATCTATGCCACGAAGAATTGAGGCAGTTCTGAAGGCAAAAAGGGGTCCAACCCGTTACTAGCATGGTGTACCTAATAAAGTGGCCGGTGAGTGTATATATATAATGCTTTGGTGATGAAGGATGACCACTGCTATTAAAGAATAAAAAAATGTTCTCTGGCCCTACCAATACAGTGGGGATACCGCCCCGAAAAGGGCGACCCCACCCTTGATGGCTACCCCTACACTAATATTAACTGGTTGATACCCAAATCCCGACCTGTTTCCCTGTTAATAGTTCATCAGGGGGAAAAAAAGTTAAATGCTGTATGTAGACAAAAGTCTAATGCATAAAAACTGGTGACCAGCGTGCACTGCATAGCTCTATAATGTCACCAATGGCTGTATGGTCCAATTTAATCCATCCAGAACTGCTCATAAGGATGTATGCCCATATACAGTATACCTGTCTCAGCACATGTTAATCACCACCGTGTCCTGGAAATAGCCAAACCTGAAGTGATGTACAACCAGTTTGAACGTAAACTGGAAGTGATGTTCAGCCGGTTGGAATGCAAACTGGAAGTTATATTCAACCAGTTGGGCTTCAAACCAGAAGGGACATTAAACTAATTGGAATGTATACATGCGCTCTATTGCTATAGGCACTGCACATGCCCAGGAAATAGAAATCAAAACAGAGTACAATGTAGGATAGTCAACAGCTAAATATGGGACAAGAAGCTCAAAGCAATACATAACCTTTTATAAATACACACCCTTGAACAATCTGGTAAGAACAAATGATAAATATAAAAATAAGTGTCAAAATAAACAATTATAATGGTTATATTTATCAAATATCCCTAGTAGGATTAATAGAATTATTAAAGATCTGATATGGACTGCATGGTATTTATGTCAGATAAAACACGAAAAAGTCAGCCTTTCATTCAAGCCATCTGGATAAACTGATCTTAGACGATAGTCCATTGGGCCTCCTTTTGTAAAAGGCGCTTGTCAAATTCTCCCCGATGAGGAGATGAAGGCACAATCTAAATGATAGTAAAAGACAAATCTTTAGTATCCCCCTCATGTCTTTCCCACGTATGTCAGGCCAAAGAAGTATCTCTACGGTGGTTTATATCTCCCACATGCTCCAAATTTCGACATCAAAATTCACGCTTGGTCTTCATAACGTAATCTAAGGGACAGGAGCACTTGGCAAGATACACCACCCCTGTACTTTTGCAATTTGCAAAGTCTCGAAGCTTAAAATATGTACCCACTGATGCACTCTCTTTTGTTTTGCTAATCAGTGGACACGCTTTACATGTACCGCAACGAAACATGCCTTTTGGTTGTCGGTCAAACCATGTCTCATTCCCTTTTGGACGTGTGTAATGACTGTGTATAAGACGGTCACCTATAGAACGGCCACCTTTAAATGTAAGAGATGGTAAATCAGCCACAAGTTTAGATATTTCAGGATCTGTTTTTAAAATACCCCAATGTCTTTTTAGTATCTTCCTAATATTTTCTGACTGATTATCAAATGTGACCAATAATTTAATAATCACATCCACATTGTTATTCTTATTAAGAGTAAGCAATTCTGTCCTCTCTCTCGAGCATACTGATAACTGTTCAGCAATGTAACGTTGGGATACCTCTTGGCCCAGAACTCCTTCCCCAATGAGCGCAACTTCAATCTATGCTCCTCAGTTGTTGAACAGTTCAGTTGTTGAATGAACTGTCCCTTAGGGATTCCTTTCTTAAGTGTTATTGGGTGAAAACTCTCCCATTGTAATAGGTTGTTAGTTGCTGTGGGTTTTCTAAATATCCTTGAACATAAAGAACCATCATTCTTTTTATGTATAGTGACATCCAGAATATTAAACACATTCCCCCCTGTTACATAGATGAAATGAAGCCCCAATAAGTTAGTATTCGAATGTGCCAAGAATATCTTAAAGGAATCTATGGTTCCTGACCATGCCACCATGATATTGCCAATGTAACAAGTCCAAAATAAAATGTTAGTCAGCCAGATATTATTGTGGTCAGAAAACACCACTGTATCCTCCCACCAGCCCAGTGTAAGATTAGCGTATGTGGGAGCACAACTGCTCCCCATCGCAGTCCCCCTGAACTGGTGGTAGAATTTGCTTCCAAATAAAAAAATATTTTGTGTTAATACAAAAAACAGTAACTTGCTTAAAAATGAGTTATGGCTTGTGAACTGATTAGCTCTTTGGTTCAAAATATATTGTACAGCCTCCATACCTATATCATTTGGTATTTAGTTGTACAATGCCTCCATGACAAATGACCTGAAAATTTTATCCACATAGATCCCCATGTTCTGCATCACTGATCCAATACCTGACACAATGGATGTCCCCCTTAAGGGGACTAGGGCCTTATGGATTTTAGGTAACGCATTGAACACGGGGATCCGAGGGTCAGTGGGGATGAGAAATTCAGATTCTTCTCTATATATCCATCCCTTATCTAGAGCATCTATCAGCATAGTTAACTCATTCTTGTACATATCAGTCGGGTCTTTTTCAAGAACTTTAGAGGAGTCAGAGTCATTGAGGATGTTCAGAATCAAGTTTCTATATTGCATATGATTTAGAATCACTAGATTTCCCCCTTTAAGATGATACACTTTTAAGAATATATCATTTGCTGATATCTCATCTTCCGGGGGTATTCTATCACTTTTCTTTTTAAGTGTGGTAAATGGACCTTGATCTCTGAAAACTTAATTTTCTACCATCATGTCAGTAAGGTTATTTATCAGTTATGATACAATCACTAAATGATTTATAATTAGAGGTGTGAATTAATGTAGATGATCTAATGATGAGTTATTGAATATTTTATTATTTACTACACCATAAAGATGACTGGAGTATAAAAACTTGTATGGACTAACAATAATAAATAATTTTCCTTAAGTCAAATTTTTCTGAGTTGATGACATATGCTCTCATACCGGTATAGCATATTTTTCATCTATAAATTCTTCCCACAATGCTCCTTTTCTCAATAATTTCAACACTCTGTACCACATTTATGCCTGAGTAACCAATCCATCATCTTGTAACCATTTAAGTCTCTTTTCTAAAATCATTTCCAAATCTCTTTATTAAAGGGGTTGTCTCACTACAGGGTTTGCTTTTTATGTTAAAGATCTTGGAAAAACAAGTCACTTTGCAATATGTGTCCATTAACTGTGTCCTACCTATTCCAAGATATTCCCTCTTGTATGGGCTGCATTAGCTCCTGAGGAAAAGCCAGTAAAGCCAGTAAACAAGCCTCTGAATTCAGAAGTGAAACAGAGAAAACAGGACTGAGGTAAGATGAATCGATGTAGTGAGACAACCCCTTTAAGTCTTCCACCAGGGATAATGTTAGTCCCTTACATTAACTTCTTGCACTTTTCAATTCCTTTTCTTCCCTCTCGAATATTCACTTATTGGCATGCAGTCATTCCTTTGTTCTCCTTTTTTCCATTTTTGACATTTAAATTCCCCATCCTGCTAGCCCTAGTCAGGTTATTTGTCTTTCCTTAAAGATCACAATTTAACTTTTGCCTCTCCTCTCTTGGGTACAATACCCTTAGCTACACACCCTACATGTCGAAGCATGATACCTCCCACATCATTTAAATATCACCACAGTACATCTATTTCTAACAAAGTTAAAAATGTGCTTACTTGAAGACCTTCAACAATTTTTAGTGCACATGCTAAAACCAATACCTAAAAAAAGTCTCAATTTGTCTCTGTCAACTTTCACGGTGCAACACTTAGTGGACAAATCAAAGGGCCTCTGAAATTGGGATTTTTACAGCGTATCAACTTGTCTAGTTAATCCAAAGTCTGATATTAATCATCTGAGGTTGAAGTGGACCTTAAAATTCCTAGTGCCTCTTTTTTCACCTAACTCACCAAACACAATACCTATTTAAAATAGTTTTGTGGGAGATCCAACACAAGAAGGTAAATTTTCAGGTTATTTGTCTCATGGGACAGGCCATTCAATGAACATTATCTGGAGGAGGAGCAAACATGCAGGCAAGGAGAAACATTCTAATCCACTGATCCTTGAGAGTTACGGGTACAGCCCTCCTGATCTACCCATACAGTGACACCATCACTTTATTGTTGCTTTATAAATCTACGACTTACTTCCCATTGTGTGGTATCCAAATTATACAAAATTTGGTATACAAAATTGGTATACAAAATTTTGCTTTTCATATCAGACTTGATGTCAGCTGTTAATTTTTTTACATATGCGCATATGTGCATATGTCGAAAGATTGACAGCTGACAGCAAGTCTGATATGAAAAGCAAAATTTTGTATTATTGTTAGTGCATCCCAGTGTTTAGACTTCAGTCATCTTTAAGGCAGGGTAATACTATAATATTTAATACATCTTCATTAAATCATCAACATTAATTTACAGCTCTACTTATAAATCATTTAGGGATTGGTCACGTAATTAACATACATCTGCGCAAGTGTATAACGTATTAGTTAGCAACAAAATTTTTCCTATATTAGCTTAGCTATATCATTGTGTTTTTCTGTCAGGCCTAGCAGAAGCAGAGTTTCATAAATGTTATTGTTTATTTTCAGTAGCTACAGATTAGCTCAAGATCAAGAGCCAAAATTGGCAATGGGTACTGACGGAGCTCTTGAAAGTCTCTGTGGGCTGCAAACTATTGGAAAATGGTTCAGTAGAGCAGGATAGAGAGTAAAATCTGTAAAATTACCTCCTATTTTAACTTTGGATCCACAAGCATGTTACTGCCGAGCAAGAAGACAGTATAATAATCTGGATCCGGGAGTGGGTGGGGGGGGATGGCGTGACAGGAAGTCATGGGAGCCACCCACTGCACTCACACTGCCCCATAACTGCCAGCATCATTCTCACTCTCCAAGACCCAAGCATCTCTCCCAGTTGCAGCCTCTTTGGAGAAAGAAGACTCTGATGCGCTCCACAGACCGGAGACCAGAGCTAGAGCGGCGGCCGAGCACAAGCGGGCAGACAGCAACATGGGAAGAACGGGTCCTCCTGCAGGTACTGGCCTCAGACGTACACATCTCCCCCTGCTCCTTAATGGCCATTACACCGTTAAATACAGAGTTCTCACAAGCTCCTTTGACTCAGGGAGATATGGCTACCCAGTGCCCTCAGCAGTTATAGGCCCCTCCAGTCCCACAAGCTCTTTTACCTCCAAGCAAATCACTGGACAAGACTATAAAACATAACTTTTAATATGAATAGTAAAAAGAGGAGCACAAATACTCTCTCCCAATATATCCTAAATACACCACAAAAAGCAGGAAGATAACTAGAATATAACCATAGGGAAATATCTATCCCTATATTGCCCTATCTACACACTTCCTGACCAAATATATGCGGGATAAAGTCCTAATAAGGACGTTCCCACTCGGAACCTAGGTTAAATACACCCTAGTATTCGCTAGAGACAACAAGGTATATTCAAAAAGATACAGTCCCTACAGAGCATTGTAAATGATGATATAATCCAAAAACAGTGGTAAATGCCAAGTAATGACCCCCGGTTCAAATACAAACAAAGTCCAAATGCATAAGCCCAAAATATCACTCAGGTCAGAATGTAAAAGCTCAACGCGTCTTTCCTTAATTTGGGGAATTCATCAGGGGCTAAAAGATTAACTATGTATTTTGAGTATTTCCAAGAGATGGACACATGAAATTTAGTCAGGGGCTATATAAAATAGCACTAGTCACACAGATCGGACAAGCCAAAACAAGCAAAAATCATCACATAAATATGCAAGCAGAGATGATACTCCTCATATTAAGTAGCAGTGGCCACATACTCACCAATTCTGGCTAGTACAAAGCATAACATATACTTACATAGCTTGCAAAATTATCTGCCAAACAAAGTATCCAGTCTCTTGTTGAAAAGCAGACTGATACATGAGGTAAGTATTCCATAAGTGAGGCATATCGTGCACTTCCACTATTCGGCGTCTGTTAGCCTCTCTTGTTCTCCTGTTTGTGTGTTTGAGACTTTCCATTCTTTTTTAAGGAGGGGGAGTGTAGTCCCTGGGACTCCTTGTAGGGATCCCCATCTGAGACACTATTGATATTTCTTTTTATACATACCTCTAGCCCACCCAAACCAGAGAACCCGTAGCTAAAGAAAGATCACTTTCTGTTATTGCATAGTTTTTCTCTGGTTACATAACTTGTTTGTTGAAGTTTTTTCTTGTAAGTCCTTTGGTTTTTTGTCTTGTTTGTGTTGCCCCCTCCCACCTGGTGTCATTTGGATCTCCTGTTTGATTACCTTGTATTGGTTTAATCAGTGCTAACTCCTACAGGATTGGCCGGCCTCATATACTAGCCTACCATTCTCAAATAGGCATCTGAAGATATTTTTGTTTTCCATCATGTTCCAAAGTGTCTCATTAAATATCAAGGGCCTTAATTCCAACACTAAATGGCGAATAGCTCTTAAGAAATGTAAAGCTTTAAAGGCGGACATTGTTTTCTTACAGGAGACACATTAAAATTCCACTGATTCCTTTAACTTTGCTAAATTTTCATACCCAACAGTGTTTAATGCCTTTTCCATAAATAAAAAGGCTGGTGTGGCTATATTAATTTCAAACTCATAGCCTCTCCAGTCCTTTCCTCATTAGTTAATCCTGTGGTGAGATTTATTATCCTAAATGCCAACTTGTATGGCAAGCCTGTTATGCTTTGTAATGTTTACGTTCCAAACACCTCACAAATAGCATTCCTGAACAAAGTCCTTGCCATGTTCTCTAGATTTTCTCCCTCAGCTGTAATATTAGGGGGCGATTTTAATGTTGCTTTCTCTGAGGTTATGGATAAATTAGCTTTAAAAGATGTAGTTCCCAGTCAATCCCAAACTAGGCTTTCCTCAGCCTTTAGGAAATTAATCAGTCCAAGGTCTTTTTGATCTCTGGCCAATCAGCCCCTCCAAGGAGAGGGAGTTTACCTTTTTCTCCCACCCTCACAAGACATACACTAGAATTGATTATTTTTTTGGCAACATCCCGAGCCTTCGTGCACTACTAGGATCAAGTATTGAACCGATAACGTGGTCGGATCACGCCCTGGTCACGGTTGATCTCAATTTCCAATCCCCACATTTTCGCTCCTGCTATTGGAGATTAAATGAGACGTTAATTAAGAAGCCAATTTATAGGGACAAATTAAAGAAGTCTTTGGTCTCCTACTTTGAACTAAATACTGTCTCGGTCCAATCAGTTGCCTCACTATGGGAAGCCCAAACGGCAGTACCAGGATATTCCATGATTTTGTTCTTAAAGCTGTACTCTTTTACCATAAGATCTTCTGCAGAATGATGGTGAAGCACAGAAACTTATTAGGGATTTCCTTCAAGCCTGTCCATTGCCCACCCTCCCACTGAAGGCACTCTCCTCCTTTAACGCACCTATCGAGATGGAGGAACTTCTGAAAACCCTAAAGGACCTTCTGTCACGTTGTTGTATTGATGCCAAAAAGGATTTTATTAAAGAAAACAAAAAACGTACAACAACACAAAAATAATAACAAACGGTGGATCCTTGGGAACTTATAAACAAGAAAACAGAGTCCAGGAACAAAGCAGAAACAAATATATCCAAACCTTTACCAGGCAGGACACAGACTGTCCAGAGGAATGTCCAGGCAAAACTCAGAGGAGCAAAAGCAGAAATGACTTGTCCAGGAAATCAGGCTGTCAGGAAAATCTCAGGCACAGCCTAGAGCCAGAGGCTGGGCTAAATAGCTGGGCCTGATTGCAGAAGTACTGCACCTGGAAAGTGCACAAAGGCAGCGATTAACCATCGCTGTGCTGGAAGGCATAGCCTTTAACAGAACAGTCCCAGGATCAAATGCCAGGCAGATCATGACAGTACCCCCCCCCCTTTTATGATGGGCCTCCGGACCCTGAACGTGCCCAATGGAATCAGGGTCACCGCCAGACGTGGCGCTGCTAGGCACTGGGTCGCCGACAGACGTGGCGCTGCTGGGCACTGGGTCGCCGCCAGATGGTGCGCTGCTGGGCACTGGGTCGCCGCCAGACGGGGCGCTGCTGGGCACGGGGTCACTGCCAGACGGGGCGCTGCTGGGCACTGGATCCCCGCCAGACGTGGCGCTGCTGGGCACGGGGTCGCCACCAGACGGGGCGCTGCTGGGCACGGGGTCCTCGCCAGACGTGGCGCTGCTGGGCACTGGATCACCGCCAGACGTGGCGCTGCTGTGCACTGGATCGCCACCAGACGTGGCGCTGCTGGGCTTGGGGTCCTTGCCAGACGTGGCGCTGCTGGGCACGGGGTCCCTCACCAGACACGGCGCTGCTGGGCACTGGATCGCTGCCAGATGTGGCGCTGCTGGGCACTGTATCGCCGCCAGACGTGGCGCTGCTGGGCACTGGCTCGCCGCCAGTCGTGGCGCTGCTGGGCACTGTCTCGCCGCCAGATGTGGCGCTGCTGGGCACTGGATCGCCGCCAGATGTGGCGCAGCTGGGCACTGGATCGCCGCCAGACGTGGCGCTGCTGGGCACTGGATCACCGCCAGACGTGGCGCTTCTGGGCATGGGGTCCTCGCCAGACGTGGCGCTGCTGGGCACTGGATCGGCGCCAGACGTGGCGCTGCTGCGCTTGGGGTCCTTGCCAGACGTGGTGCTGCTGGGCACTGGGTCCTCGCCAGACGTGGCGCTGCTGGGCACTGGATCGCCGCCAGATGTGGCGCTGCTGGGCACTGGATCGCCGCCAGACGTGGCGCTGCTGGGCACTGGATCGCAGCCAGTCGTGGCGCTGCTGGGCACTGGATCGACGCGAGACGTGGCGCTGCTGGGCACGGGATCACCGCCAGACGTGGCGCTGCTGGGCACTGGATCGCCGCCAGACGTGGCGCTGCTGGGCACTGGATCGCCGCCAGAAGTGGCGCTGCTCGGCACGGACTCCTCGCCAGACGTGGCGCTGCTGGGCATGGGCTCCTCGCCAGACGTGGCGCTGCTGGGCACTGGATCGCCGCCAGACGTGGCGCTGCTGGGCACTGGATCGCCGCCAGACGTGGCTCTGCTGGGCACTGGATCGCCGCCAGACGTGGCGCTGCTGGGCACGGGCTCCTTGCCAGACGTGGCGCTGCTGGGCACGGGCTCCTCGCCAGACGTGGCGCTGCTGGGCACGGACTCCTCGCCAGACGTGGCAGCAGGAACCGGACAGGCAGAAAAAATTTGGGGGTCAGCCATCTTAAATGCCTCAGCTGCTGCCCTAAAACATTCACCAACTTTAAAAAAATCCACGGCCAAAACTTGGACAGGCCTTGTATCCCAAGGATCCATTTTTATAGGCCTGAGATTATGTCACGTTGTTGTATTGATGCCAAAAAGGATTTTATTAAAGATAACAAAAAACGTTCAACAACACAAAAATAATAACAAAAGGTGGATCCTTGGGAACATGGAAACAAGAAAACAGAGTCCAGGAACAAAGCAGAAACAAATATCCAAACCTTTACCAGGCAGGACACAGACTGTCCAGAGGAATGTCCAGGCAAAACTCAGAGGAGCAAAAGCAGAAATGACTGGTCCAGGAAATCAGGCTGTCAGGAAAATCTCAGGCACAGCCTAGAGCCAGAGGCTAGGCTAAAGAGCTGGGCCTGATTGCTGCACCTGGAAAGTGCACAAAGGCAGCGATTAACCATCGCTGTGCTGGAAGGCATAGCCTTTAACAGAACAGTCCCAGGATCAAATGCCAGGCAGATCATGACACCTTCCTTCTGGGAAAGCTTCCAGACCGGATGGACTTCCATACCTTTATTTTAGAGAGAGACCTTGGCTCCCCCAATATGCTTTCCCTTTATAATTCATTCCTTGAGGGCTTCCTGAATCCAGGAACTACGTCCCATTCCAATATCACTCTCATTCATAAAATGGGGAGGGATCCGGTAGATAGTGCAAATTACCGCCCCATAGCACTTCTGAATTCTCACCAAAATTCTAGCCAATAGATTAAGTGTATGGCTGCCTGGTTAGCAAGGTCCAAGTTGGAGGTGAGGAGGTGACAAATCCAAAAGGACCATTAACCTTGTTGAGGTCTTGAACTCACGGGCGGAATAAGCCCTCCTCCTGAGCCTAGATGCTGGGCTAGCCTTTCCTATTCGAGACACTGGTCACTTTTGGGTTTAATGGCTCCTTCCTGACAGCTATTAAAGGGGTTTTGCCAAGACATGCCTTATCTGCTAAGAAGCAAATGTAAACAAGCCACGCGGTGCATAAGGGATCGTGTGAAATGTTCACTCAAATAATCAAACTTCAACTAGTGGATTCTGTATACAAAAGACAACACCTTTTCTCCACAGCAGCTTGAAAGCTTCTTCATGTTCTCTGTCATCAGATAAAGCAGGGATCTACTCAGATAATCACACTACAACTAGTGGATTCTGTATACAAAAGACAACATATTTCTACCCGGTGCCTTGAAAGCTTTTTCAGCTCCCTTTCATCAGATAAGAAGTGTTCTCTGCGCAAGCCTGGCCAGCAGCTCTTGTCAGGTCGTATCTAATAGAAGCTTTTAAGTAACAAAAGGCAGGTAAGGCAGCCTGTAGTTCTCTCAGACTGCAATTTTTGTAATCACATATATTTAGAAAAGTGATTAAATACCCATTTTGGAGGATCCCACGTCAACATTACATCATGGCAAAACCCCTTTAAGGGACTTTATTCCTCCCCATCTGCTTCTATTAAACTCCCCCATTGTACATTTGAACCTTTGCAGATTAGGAATGGCATGTGGCAGGGGTGTCTCCTTTCCCTGCTCCTGTTTTCCCTCTGTATAGAATCATTCGCAGCCTCTGTTAGGTGTAACCCTGATATTAGAGGTGTCAGTGCAGGACAAAGAAATCAAACTCTCTCCTTGCAGATTACATTCTGCTGACCTTATTGATCTGCATACTACCCTCCTGCTTCATACTCTTCTAGAACAATTTAGTAAAATATCGGAATATAAAATCAATACATCCAAGACAGAGGCCTTTCCTATCAATCTCTCGCCTGCCACCTACTCCTCCCTCAGAAGGAATTTTTTTAAGACCATTCTCTTAAATACTTAGGCACCTTTATTACAAATATATATGAATCACTCTATAGCGCCAACTTTCCTTCCCTAAAGAACTAAAAAGCACACTTCATAAATGTAAATCCCTATTCATCTGTTTCTTTGTCAGGATAAATTCTGTCAAAATGTACATTTTAACAAAATCCCTTTATTTGAAAAATTCGCGGCCATTCTTCTTTTCTTTGGGGCCAGGTCAAAACATGGTACCCAAAGGAAAATCTTGGGGTGTGGGCAGAAGGGTGGATGCTTTTCCCTAACCTCCTTTTTTAAATTTTTGGCTCCCCCCAACCTCCTTTTTCCCCAGCTGGCCCCACCTCATGGTTGTACTCTAAGTGGATGGAAATTTAAAAACTTTATACGGCCCCTATCCATCCTAATGCCTATATGTAGCATACACAACCCCCTCCGGATAATTGGATTTTCTTAGGCCCCATGAAACTTACTTAAAATTTGGGAATTTTGAAAAAGCTGTTTTGGGTTTGGTTTCCAGGCTTTTTACAATGTTTCATTTTTCACCTTGTTTCTACAAGGATTTCCCTTGCCAGGGCGGGGGGCCTGGTCTGTTCTGCTTTGTAGATATCAAAGATGCCCAGACTAGATGATTAATTCCATTTCAGATGCTCCCGGAGACTCATAACCTCCTTTCGAGATCTAGTTTTCCCTATTTTCAAATTAAACATCTCTTTTCACTGTATGGCTCCAACACTTTGTCTCTCCCTACTCAATTTGAGTGTATATGCAAATTGGGTGTCTCGACAAACGGTTTTATTTCCACCATATATTCTATGTTGTGTTATCCCCAGCCACATGAAAATCCAACTCACAAGTATATGGACAGATGGGAACGTCACCTTGGCAGACCTATCCCCTACTCTACTTGGCAGGCTATATGGAAAAAGAGCTTCTAGATCTCCCTTTGTATTCCATAAAAATTTTTTTTTTTGTATACACCCCTGCTCCTCAAAAGGGAAACCCCTATTTTTCACCATTGTTGGATTTGTGGTTTCTTGGGGGGTATACCAATTATTAGGGGGATTACCCGATTCTCCAGCCATTTTGGGAACAGGAAAAGAGATTTATCGGTAAGTTATAGACGTTCGTCCCTGGATCCCTAATTTATGTAATAGGGGCCCAGGGAAAAACCTTCCTAAACCCAAAGCTAATCTTATCCCCATTTCTCCCCGCTTTTATTTTGACTTTTACTTTATAATGTTGTGTTATACTTTATTTTTCAGTGTGTTGTTCTGCATATTCGTTTTCGCAATCATTCAGTGAAATTTGAGATTTGATTTCATTGCTTTGTTTAGCAAAACGCAGTACCAATATCAACTGTTAGGGCTTGTTCACACGGCGTTTTAATCCGTGTTAAAAGCGCTTTTTAGATCCATTTTGGGGGGCCCGCAGAACGGCCCCGGACGGATCAAAAACAATTAGCAGTGATTTTTCACTGCGGGTTGAGGAATACGCAGCGAGTTCACTGAGAGTGCCGTGCGTGTTCCCCGGGTCCGTGTTGAAAGAATTGACATGTAAAATTAAGGAGGAGGGGAAACAAGTGGCAATCTCTATATGAACTCGGCTGGTGTTCCTATAGCCGCAGTGTAATTCATGCTAAATTTTTGAACCGTCTTGGGCCGTCCTGCGGTCCAAAAGGGGGATCTAAAAAGCACTTGTAACACAGAGTTAAAACGCCGTGTGAACAAGCCCTTACAGTGTATCGCTCATTGTTTGTTATAAAACTGAAAAATTTAATAAACATTCCAATTAAAAAAAAAGAATATGGATGCATGATATAGGAGATTAGAAATAACTAAGGGCGACATGTATGAAAGGGACTGCGTCAGTTATCTGGTATATTCGCTAAAGCAGTGTTGATCGGGTTTTCAAATTAAAAATCAGTTGAAGGTGAAAATATCCAGGATTCATTCAATACAAGCATTGATAGACATACATGGTATACAGCAAGTGGGATATACAAAAGATGCCCCACCCAATTCAAAATTTTGCTTTTTCAGCCCAAAAACCCCGTCTTTCTTCTGCAAGAATAAACAGCCAATCAATTTAAACATGAAACAATTGCTAGTTCTTTGCTCATTTGAACCCAACTTAAAGAGAACCTTTACGTAGGGGTTTTGCCCCCTTCTGAGGGGCGCACAAACCCGTGTCGACCGCTGTTCCCGACTGTGTCGCTTATTCGAAGTGCTTTGTTTTAGAGCACTTACTCCTCAAACTTTTTCTAGAGGGGTTTGCTTCGCCCCCCAAAATCTAGCACCGCCCCCCGACAGTTCTTCACTGTTTTTTCCTATTCAAAGTAATAGGTTTTTGTTGGGTGGGGGGTAGCCAGATGGGTGGGGTTTGAAAAAAAACGCTTTAAAAAATTTTTTTTTGGCTGAAAAAATGCAGATCTAGCATTAAATACTCGAAAACTAAAGCACTTACAGAAAAAGGGACAATCGCTGGGAACGCGGTCTGAACTACCTTGTTCTGTCCTCGCGGGGGGCATAATCTATCTGACGGTTTCTTTAAAATTACGAACCCTCTTGGTGTATCCCTTCTCAAACTAAGAATTTTGTCTAAAAGGAGTAATATTTCAATGTATGAATAGAGCTATACAACAAGAAAGTTCTTCCAGCACGGTACTAAGGTATTCATTAACATATAAATTTTATTGAGTACTTACAAAAGAACATCAGCAGTCAGAATTGTGGGGACAATGGCGTATTGCTTAGTGTTTTTGTTCTGTATCAACCGCTCTTACTCATAGCAATTTGTTTTGAGTAGGAGCGGTTGATACAGAAGAGAAAACATGTTCTATCTTCCACCGGATTCCCATAGCCCCTCAATTTAAAAGGTGAAGCGTGAAATACAATCAGCCTGGTTTTTGGTTTTTAAAAAAACCCACGAAAAAACTGCAGTGCAGCGAAGTTAAAATACTGTCAGTATTTTAACTTCGCTGTGTAGACAGAAAACTGTGTTTTAAAAACCATTAAATCTTCTATTTTTGTGAATTCTGGGTAGATGTGTGATACAAAGTATCTGAGAAACTTTGTATACTTTTTGTCAAAGGTGAAATATGTTTATCTCTGTTTTGTTAATGGGATGGTTGAAGGCCCATAAACCTCCCATTAACAAATAAGAGTTTGCATGGAATTATATGTTGATTAACCTCAGAAAACTTGCAGTTAATTAGTGCTTTGTTATATTTAGATGTTTAATTTATTAACCCCTTAAGGACCCAGCCTGTTTTGACCTTCCTGACACAGCCTATTTTTGAAATCTGACATGTGTCAATTTTTGTGAGAATAAATTTTTGCATTTTACCTTTTTTTCAAAAG
>JAODAL010031903.1:0-47772 GCA_025379985.1 Phyllomedusa bahiana | reverse complement strand
GATACAGATGTTAAAGATACCCCTTCCCTGGATCTAAAATTTATATTGTTGATATGGGTTTTTTATTCAAACCGCAAAACTCATAGGAAGGGACCCCTCCACTAACATTTTAACCAGATGGGAGTCCCCCCCAATCCCCCACCTCAAGAAAGGAACCCCAAAAGGGCCCCATTTCCCTTAAAGGGCCCGTCAAATTGCTAAAGGTAGAAGAGTTCCATTTTACAAGGGGTGTTTCTTAAAATAAAATTTCTCGAGAGGGGAAACCCCCCTTTCCCCAACTTTCAGAGGCTTTTAAAAGGAACCTCTAAGTAGAAGACAGGAAGCTTACAATCCCAATTTTCCCCAGGGAAAAAATGTTTTCCTTGGGGTTTCGTTTTTATGGGCACTTTTGACCGATCAAAAAAAAATAAAGTCAGAAAAATCCTTCGTAAAAAATTGGGGGGATTCTGAGAGGGGAAACCCAAAATTTTGGCAGGTGTCTGTCCCCCCAAACCCCCCCAAATTTTCCCCCTATGGGAGAGGAAGGCCCCTGAGGGACAGAGGGGTTCCCACCAAATTTTGGGTCCCTCCGTGACGAGGGGAAACGTGGCTGGACCGTAAGCCTTGGGGTTTATGTACGTGTTGGTACTTGTTGTCACTGAAAAAAAATTATAGTCAAACAAAACCCTTTTCCCTAAAGCTATCCCCCAACGGGGAAAATTTGTTTGGATTCGGGACTTCAAAAATTTGGGCCGGTCCCCAGGGATTAGTGTACCTTCTTAATTGTAATGCAAAAAAATTATGGGGGAAAGCCCCTTTAGAGTTTCTAAAGGGTCCAAATTGGGGAGAAATTAGGAGATTTTTAAAAACATAAGGGGGAAAACCCCCCATCCCCAAGCCCAGTTGGCGGGACCAGGGGGGGAGAATTCCCCGGAAATTATTTCCTTTTGTTTTGGGAAAAAATTAATTACAAGCTCTAGGGAAAGGGATATTGTAGAAAAAAATTCTATTTTAAGGAAAAAAGGGGTTTAAAACCCGGGTCTAAAAATTTTTGAAAACCCGGGGGGCCCTTAAAATGAGAACCTTTTTTTTTGGTTTTTTTCATTTGTTTGTGAAAACCTACAGATTCGGGGCCATAATTATTTAAATATGCCCCGGGGTATTTTTTTGGACAAAAAATTGTCCTTTCCCCGTATTGAACTCTTTTTTCCCAATACATTTTTTTTTAATTTTTAAAAAATTTTTAAAAGGGGTTACCCTTTTCGGACTTTTTACGGGACCGTTTTTTTGGGGAAGAAAATTTACATTTTGAATTAAAAATTTAACAGGGTTAAAAAAAATTTTTCAAATAAAACATTTTGCCCTGTATCTGGAAAACATTTTTCTATTTTTTTGCTCAAAAAAATTTTTTAAGTAGGGTTTTGGGAATCAAATTGTCATGGTTTAGAGGATTTTCCCAATTTGATTTTCGGGGCAGGTTATCCCAGGACAAAAAAAATTTCAATTTTTAAATTTTTATCTCTTTTTCCAATGTGAACACTTTTCCCTTTAAATCCCCCCCCCAAAGGGCCCTAAGTCTTTATCTTATGCCCCCTCCCGGAAAGTTTGGGCTGGGAATTGGACTATTTTGGGAGACCCAGCAAATTTCTCTAAAAGCAATGACCCCGGGACTAGTATGAACGGGGGCTTTAACCCGCATGCCCCACGTTTTGTTTGAGGGGCCAAAATGGGGGAGGGGCGTTTTGGTGGAAAGGGTTTTGGCCCCGTCTCCTTGGGCCCATTGGGGGAAAAGTTTTTTTCGGTTTTAAAAAACCGCTTTGGGGCGCAGGCGGTTTTTTACGGGAAGTGGTGCCTGGTTTTCCCTGGAAACCGGTCTTTTTGGAAGCGCCCCTCCTGACTGCCCGTTCCCTGTCAGCGCGGTTTGGGTTGCGTTTGGCCCGGGGAAGCGGACCCAGGTTTTTTGGGGGTTTAACATAAAAATTTTGGGGGCCCAATTGCGCAGAAAGATATTAGGGGACGCAAAAGAAATCGGGTCATTTAAAAGAGCGCTTTTATCCCCCCTATTTAAAAGGCGGGTTTCTGTCATGGTGGGGCCCTATCATCTGCTCGTTTAAAAACGTTATCATTGTGTTTGGGCATTTATTTATGACTGCTTTTTTTTCCCTGGGGAACCCTGAAAATATTGGACGGGGGAGAAAACGGCCCGGGAAGGATGGAAAAAAATATGCAATTCGGATTAAGGTGAAAAAAATAATTTGTAATTTTTTTGAATTACGCCCTTAGATCTGAAAGGGTTTAAAAGGTTTTACAGTGTGTATGCCCAATGAGGGACAATTTTTTTGTGTATTTTTACATTGTTCACTGTTTTTGGGTATAGAGTTAAATTGATAATAAAAGCCCAAATTAGGGGTTTTTTTAAAGGGATCTGATAGGGTGACCCCTTTAAAAGGTGGGCCCGCCCCTTTTCGGGCCCATTATTTCCTCCCTTGATTTTGGTTTTAAGAAAAGGGAAAGTGTATTGGGGTGCCCCAATGGGTTTAAAATTATTGCCCCTTGTAGCACATAGCTTTGTTTGGGCTGCTTTTAATGATTTTTTTGGGAAATATGAAACTTTTTAAAGAATTTTTAAAAGGGTTTTAAATTTTTAGATTTAGAGTTTGGGGGTTTTTTTTGCTGTGTTTTTTCTAGGGGTCCAAACTTTGGCCCATTCCAATCTTGTATGAACAGTAAACGCCCGAAAGAGAAAGCAAGGGGGAAAGGGAAAGGAAGAGGAAAGCAGATTAAAAGGGAAAAAAAGGGTGGGAAAAAAAAGGAAGCATGGGGGGAAAATAAAAAAAGGAAAAAAAAAGGGAGGAAAAAGTGAGAAAAGAAGTCGGGGAAACCCAAGGCGAGAAAAAAATTTGGCCGCCCCCGTGGACCCAAAAAAACCAGAGGGTCCCAATCCAAAAGTGCCGGCCTAGAGGCAGGGGGAGAGGAAAACCTAAAAAGAAAAGCAAGGGGAGGGAAAAAAAGGGAGGAAGAAAAAAAAAGGGGAAGAGAGAAAAAAGGGGTGAGGAAAAAAAAGTGAAAAAAAGTGAAAAAGTTTCTTCTGCTTACTTGTGATGTGCCCTCACTTTTTCTTCCTCGCCTTTTTCTTCCTTGTCTTTTTTTTCCCTTTTTTCTTTTCCTTTTCCTTCTTTTATTTTTGCTGTCAATCTGCTTTTTGCTGTCAACTTGTGCAAGATTGACAGCAATAAAAAAAGAGAGGAAGAAGGAAGTGAGAAAGCGAGGAAGAAAGAAGACGAGGAAGAAAGAAGGCGAGGAAAAAAGAAGGCGAGGAAAAAAGTGAGGGGGCCAAAAGCCATTTGAGCGAGCAAAAAAGCAAGATTGACAGAAAGAAAAAAGCGGGGAAGGGGAAGAGAGAAAGCAGGGGAAGAGGAGGAGAAAGAAGGAAGAAGAAAGAGAGAAGAAAGGAAGAAGAACGGGGAAAAAAGAAACGGGGAAAAGAGAAAGCGAGGAAGGAGGAAAGAGAGAAAGGAGGAAGGAGGAAAGAAGAAAGCGGGGGAAGGAGGAAGAGAGAAAGCGGGGAAAGGGGGAAAGAAAGAAAGCGAGGAAGGGGGGAAGAGAGAAAGTGGAAAGGAGGAGGGAGAAAGCGGGGAAAAGGGAGAAAGCGAGGAAGGGAGAAAGCGGGAAGGGAGAAAGCGGGAAGAGAGAAAGCGCGAAGAAGAAGGAAAGAGAAAGCACGAAGAAGAAGGAAAGAGAAAAGCGTAGAGAAAAAGGAAGAGAGAAAGCGAACGAAAAAGAAAGGAAGAGAGAAAGCGACGAAGAAGAAGGTGAGGAAGAAAGAAGCTGAGGAAGAAAAAGTGAAAAAAAAGTGAAAAAGCTTTCTTGCTCGCTCAACTTGTGCATGTGCCCTCTCACTTTTTCTTCCTCGCCTTCTTTCTTCCTTGCCTTCTTTCTTCCTCGCTTTCTCTCTTCCTTCTTCCTCTCTTTTATTCTTGCTGTCAATCTTGCTTTCTTGCTCGCTCAACTTCTGCAAGATTGACAGCAAGAAAAAAAGAGAGGAAGAAGGAAGTGAGAAAGCGAGGAAGAAAGATAAAAAGGGAAGGCAGAGGAAAAAAAAGCGAGAAAAAGAAGGCGAGGAAAAAGGAGAGGCAAAGCACAAGTGGCGAGGAAAGCAGATGCAGCAAAAGAGCGGGGAAGGGAGAGAAGAGAAAACCGAGGAAAAGAAGAAAGAGAAAGCAAGGAAGAAGGAAGAGAGAAAGCAAGAGAAGGAGAAAGCGAGGAAAAGAGAAAGCGAGGAAGGAGGAAGAGAGAAAGCGAGGAAGGAGGAAGAGAGAAAGCGAGGAAGGAGGAAGAGAGAAAGCGAGGACGGAGGAAGAAAGAAAGCGAGGAAGGAGGAAGAGAGAAAGTGAGAAAGCGAGGCAGGGAGAAAGCGAGGAAGGGAGAAAGCGAGGAACAAAGAAGGCGAGGAAAAAGTGAGAGGGCACAAGCACAAGTTGAGCGAGCAAGAAAGCAAGATTGACAGCAAGAAAAAGCGAGGAAGGAGGAAGAGAGAAAGCGAGGAAGGAGGAAGAGAGAAAGCGAGGAAAAGAGAAAGCGAGGAAGGAGGAAGAGAGAAAGCGAGGAAGGAGGAAGAGAGAAAGCGAGGAAGGGAGAAAGCGAGGAAGGGAGAAAGCGAGGAAGGGAGAAAGCGAGGAAGGGAGAAAGCGAGGAAGGGAGAAAGCGAGGAAGGGAGAAAGCGAGGAAGGGAGAAAGCGACGAAGAAGAAGGAAGAGAGAAAGCGAGGAAGAAGAAGGAAAAGAGAAAGCGAGGAAGAAGAAGGAAAAAAAGAAAGCGAGGAAGAAGAAGGAAAAGAGAAAGCGAGGAAGAGAAGGAAGAGAGAAAGCGAGGAAGAAGAAGGAAGAGAGAAAGCGAGGAAGAAGAAGGAGAGAGAAAGCGACGAAGAGAAGGAAGAGAGAAAGCGAGGAAGAAGAAGGAAGAGAGAAAGCGAGGAAGAAGGAAGAGAGAAAGCGAGGAAAAAGGGAAAAAGAGAAAAGCGAGGAAGAAGAAGGAAAGAGAAAGCGAGGAAGAGAAGGAAGAGAAAAAGCGAGGAAGAAGAGGAAGAGAGAGAAAGGGGAGGAAGAAGAAGGAAGAGAGAAAGCGAGGAAGAAGAAGGAAGAGAGAAAGCGAGGAAGAAGAAGGAAGAGAGAAAGCGAGGAAGAAGAAGGAAGAGAGAAAGCGAGGAAGAAGAAGGAAGAGAGAAAGCGAGGAAGAAGGAAGAGAGAAAGCGAGGAAGAAGAAGGAAGAGAGAAAGCGACGAAGAAGAAGGAAGAGAGAAAGCGACGAAGAAGAAGGAGGAGAGAAAGGGGAGGGAAGGGAAGAAGGAGGGAGAAAGCGACGAAGAAGGAAGAGAGGAAAGCGACGAAGAAAAAGGGGAAGAGAGAAAGGCGGGGGAAGGGAAGGGAGAAAGCGACGAAGAAGAAGGAAGAGAAAGCGACGAAGAAGAAGGAAGAGAAAGCAACGAAGAAGAAGGAAGAGAGAAGGCGAGAGGGCACGACCGCAAGATGAGTGAGATTGGCGTTGCGCCTGTCCCACCATCCATCCCGTCCGATCATCGCAGCCTCACCCTGGATTTCTTGTTGGGGGTGTAGGCCTTGGAGTTGCTGAAGATGAGCCGCACGTCCAGCCCGAACTCCAGGGGGTCGCTGTACTCGCCCGCCTCCAGCTTGGCTTTGACTGTGCTGAAATCCATTGGATTATCAATGATGTCCTGGTAATCCTGGAAGGGAGACATCAGAGGTTAGT
This sequence comes from Phyllomedusa bahiana, assembly GCA_025379985.1. Lineage (NCBI taxonomy): Eukaryota > Metazoa > Chordata > Amphibia > Anura > Hylidae > Phyllomedusa > Phyllomedusa bahiana. The sequence continues at coordinate 42,027 of JAODAL010031903.1, read as the reverse complement.
AAACCCCGAACACTTAGCCGAGCAACAGCCGGGACCTCCTCCCGGGCCTCCCCAGACGGGACCTCCTCCCGGGCCTCCCTAAACGGGACCTCCTCCCGGGCCTCCCCAGACGGGACCTCCTCCCGGGCCTTCCCAGACGGGTCCTCCTCCCGGGCCTCCACAGACGGGACCTCCTCCCGGCCCCCAGACGGGCCCTTTCCTCCCGGGCCTCCCCAGAAGGGGCCTCCTCCCGGGCCTCCCAGAGGGGACCTCCTCCCGGGCCCACCCCCCTCCCGGGACCCCCACCCCCCCGGGCCTCCCCAGACGGGACCTCCTCCCGGGCCTCCCCAGACGGCACCTCCTCCCGGGCCTCCACAGACGGGACCTCCTCCCGGGCCTCCCCCTACGCCACCTCCTCCCGGGCCTCCCAGACGGGAACCTCCCCCCGGCCTCCCAGACGGGACCTCCTCCCGGGCCTCCCAGACGGCCTCCTCCCGGGCCTCCAAAGAGGGGTCCTCCCCTCCCGGGCCTCCACAGACGGACCTCCTCCGGGCCCCACAGACGACCTCCTCCCGGGCCTCCCAGACTGACCTCCTCCCGGGCACCCCCCAGGCGCTCTATGGGCCCTACAGACCCCCCCCCCCGGGCTCCCACTCCCGGGCTATGACACAGTTCACCCTTACAGGGTACGAGACTCTATTGACCGGCTGCCTGAAGGGCTCTGAGTCCTCCCGCTCGTAGATCAGGTCCAGCAGCTCCTTGCACTTGTCCTTCCAGGAGTCGGGATTAGATCTCAGTAGATCCCTCTTCGTGCGACGTGTGATCTAAGGAGAATATCAGGATTAGATCTCAGTAGATCCCTCTGTGTGCGGTGTGTGATGTGGGGAGATACATTCTATCAGGATTAGATCTCAGTAGATCCCGATTCGTGGGGTGTGATGTAGGGAGATACATTCTATCAGGATTAGATCTCAGTAGATCCCTATTCTTGGGGTGTGATCTAGGGAGATACAATATGTCAGGATTAGATCTCAGTAGATCCCTATTCTTGGGGTGTGATGTGGGGAGATACATTCTATCAGGATTAGATCGCAGTAAATCCCTATTCTTGGGGTGTGATGTGGGGAGATACATTCTATCAGGATTAGATCTCAGTAGATCCCTATTCTTGGGGTGTGATGTAGGGAGATACATTATATCAGGATTAGATCTCAGTAGATCCCTATTCTTGGGGTGTGATGTGGGGAGATACATTCTATCAGGATTAGATCTCAGTAGATCCCTATTCTTGGGGTGTGATGTAGGGAGATACATTCTGTCAGGATTAGATCTCAGTAGATCCCTATTCTTGGGGTGTGATGTGGGGAGATACATTATATCAGGATTAGATCTCAGTAGATCCCTATTCTTGGGGTGTGATGTGGGAGATACATTCTATCAGGATTAGATCTCAGTAGATCCCTATTCTTGCAATGTGTGATGTGGGGAGATACATTCTATCAGGATTAGATCTCAGTAGATCCCTATTCTTGGGGTGTGATGTAGGGAGATACATTCTGTCAGGATTAGATCTCAGTAGATCCCTATTCTTGGGGTGTGATGTAGGGAGATACATTCTATCAGGATTAGATCGCAGTAGATCCCTATTCTTGCAATGTGTGATCTAGGGAGATACATTATATCAGCATAACTAATACAAGAGAAGAGAGATCTACTAACCAGAGGTTTACTCACTGCTCGCACCGTGGACGTCCCAGGACCATCTGACTCCATGTCGGCGGCCGCGCTCTGCTGGATGAGGCATAGAGTGTGAGCTCACGTGCACAAGCATCAGCCACAAGGACACTACAAGGTCAATGCCTCACCTCGCCGCCCTCCTCCTCCGCGTCGCTGACCCCCTCGCACTTCACCTGCTTGTAAATCTCCAAAATATCTGCGCAGTCATCGTCTCTGGAAACGGAAGAGAAACCATGAAGCGGCGGCCAATCAGGGCCGGAGCCCGTGGGGGCGACCAAACAGGGCCCGAGGCCGCGGGGGAGACCAATCAGGGGCCGAGGCCGCGGGGGAGACCAATCAGGGGCCGAGGCCGCCCGGGAGGCCCATCAGGGGCCGAGGCCGCGGGGGAGGCCAATCAGGGGCCGAGGCCGCGGGGGAGGCCAACCAACCCGGGCCCGAGGCCGCGGGGGAGACCAATCTGGGGCCGAGGCCGCGGGGGAGACCAATCAGGGGCCGAGGCCGCGGGGGAGCACAAATCAGGGGCCGAGGCCGCGGGGGAGACCAATCAGGGGCCGAGGCCCGCGGGGGGGAGACCAATCAGGGGCCGAGGCCGCGGGGGGAGACCAATCAGGGGCCGAGGCCGCGGGGGGAGACCAATCAAGGCTGGGAACCAATAGGGCCGAGGACGGGAGACCAATCAGGGGCCGAGGCCGCGGTGGGGAGGTCAATCAGGAGCCGAGGCCGCGGGGGCGGCCAATCAGGGCCCGAGGATGCGGGGGTGACCAATCTGGGCCCGGGGAGGGGGGGGCGACCATTCTGGGCCTAGGCTGTGGGGGCGACCAATCAGGGCCCGAGGATGCAGGGGCGACCAATAACGGCCCGAGGATGCGGGGGCGACCAATAACGGCCCGAGGCTGCGGGGGCGACCAATAACGGCCCGAGGCTGCGGCGGCGACCCATAACGGCCCGAGGCTGCGGGGGCGACCAATAACGACCCAGCTGCGGGGCGACCAATAACGACCCGAGGCTGCGGGGCGACCAATCAGGGCCAAGGCTGTGGGGGCGACCAATCAGGGCCCGAGGCTGCGGGCTACATATCAGGGCCCGAGGCTGCGGGGGTGACCAATCAGGGCCCGAGGCTGCGGGGGTGACCAATCAGGGCCCGAGGCTGCGGGGGTGACCAATCAGGGCTCGAGGCTGTGGCGCCGGCGCACGTACCTGATGTATCGCAGCAGCACGTCCGTCACGATCTTAGCGGCCTTCACAATGTAGGAATCGGGCTCGTTGAAGGTGCGGGCGTTGTGCTCGATGTAGCGCACCTCCCACATCAGCGCCGAGATCCTCCTGCCGGACGGAAAAACAGGAGAAAACTCGCAGCGTCTCCCAGACAAACATGGCCGACAAAGCAGATGGGAAGCTCTGCAAACTGGACACATTCCTGTAATCAGCGCAATGCTCGTTACAGTGTGTCAGAGCAGGAAAGTGCCATCTGCGCTCACAGAGGATTGTCCGGACTAATACATTGTAACAAACCCCCAACTGTGAAAAGTAACCAAACATCAATTACTGACCCACAGGAGAAGACGTAGGATGTGGGGGGCTCCACTGCAGGTTCCACGATTCTTGCTATGACTAAAGGGGCCTCCCTATCTCATGCAGTCCCATAGACAGTGCACACGTGATCACCCAATACCTGCCATTGGTGTGTGTGTGTGTGTGGGGTCCCACAGTCTGACTCCCTGCCATTGGTGGGGGTCCCACAGTCTGACTCCCTGCCATTGGTGGAGGACCCACGGCCGGACTCCCCGCCATTGGTGTGGGTGTGTGTGGGGTCCCACGGCCGGACTCCCCGCCATTGGTGGGGGTCCCACGGCCGGACTACCCGCCAGGGGGGGGGGTCCCCCGGCCGACTCCCCGCCATTGGTGGGGGTCCCACGGCCGACTCCCCGCCATTGGTGGGGGTCCCACGGCCGGACTCCCCGCCATTGGTGGGGTCCCCACGGCCGACTCCCCCGCCATTGGTGGGGGTCCCACGGCCGGACTCCCCGCCATTGTGTGGGGTCCCACGGCCGACTCCCCGCCATTGGTGGGGGTCCCACGGCCGGACTCTCCCCTGCCATTGGTGGGGGTCCCACGGCCGACTCCCTGCCATTGCTGGGGGTCCCACCGGCCGGACTCCCTGCCATTGCTGGGGGTCCCACGGCCTGTCTCCCTGCCATTGCTGGGGGTCCCACGGCCGGACTCCCTGCCATTGCTGGGGGTCCCACGGCCGGACTCCCTGCCATTGCTGGGGGTCCCACGGCCGGACTCCCTGCCATTGCTGGGGGTCCCACGGCCGGACTACCTGCCATTGGTGGGGGTCCCACGGCCGACTCCCTGCCATTGGTGGGGGTCCCACGACCGGACTCCCTGCCATTGGTGGGGGTCCCACGGCCGGACTCCCTGCCATTGGTGGGGGTCCCACGGCCGGACTCCCTGCCATTGGTGGGGGTCCCACGGCCGGACTCCCTGCCATTGGTGGGGGTCCCACGCTGGACTCCCTGCCATTGGTGGGGGTCCCACGGCCGGACTTTCTGTGTATGGAGCTGTATACAGGCTTGTTTTTTTGCGGGATGAGTTGACGTTTTTATTGGTATCATTTTTGGGGGGTCAAGACTTTTTGATCAGTTTTAAATCCGTTTTTTGGAAGGCAGAGTGAAGAAAATACTGCAATCCTAGTAGTGTTTTTCATTTTTATTTTTAACAGCGCTCACTGTGCAGTATCCGTAATAAGTTAGCTTTACTCCGTGGGTCGATACGATTATGGCGATACCCAATTTATATAGTTTTTTTATGTTGAAGCACTTTAAAAAAAAAAAAAAAAAAAATGTTTTTAGTGTGTAAAAGAATATTTATGCATTGCTATCTTCTGAGATCCATACGTTGTTTTATTTTTCCGTATACAGAGCTGTTTTAGGACTTTTTTTTTTGCGGGATGAACTGACGTTTTAATTGGTACAACGTTGATGTTTATAGGGGTTTTTGATCCCTTTTATTCCATTTTATGTGCTGCGGGATGAACAAAAATCTTAATTCTGTGATTGGTTTTTTTTTTACGCCGTTCATCTTACGGGTTAATTAACATGACAGATTTATAGGGCAGGTCGTTACGCACGCGGCAATACCAAATATGGGTACTTATTTAACTTTTGATCTTTTTTGGGGCGATTGGCGTTTGTGAAGGGGAAAAGGGCGGTGTACGTGTTCTTATTTTATTTTTCGTGTTTGTGTTTTACACTTTTTTTTTACTTTTTCACATTTTTTTTTAACTTTTCCCCATAGGGGAGTTGAATGAGAGATCTAAAGATCTCTCATTCAATAGGAATCAACACTTGTTGCTGTGGCACTGGTTCCTATGGTAACTGTCAGTCACGATGCCGGGCCACGCCCACAGTCACAGACAGTCACAGACAACCCGGAAGGCATTCTCTGCTGTGCTGTCTGTCAGAGGGCAGGGCTGCACGGATCGCCCGATCTCCTCCTGCGTCTTCCTTAGTTATTGCGACTCGATGGTCGTAATATTTAAGGGGTTAACTGGCCCCCTCCCGGAGTGATCGCGGGTCGGGGCCGACGCAGCAGGATGTCAGCTGTAATATACAGCCCCGCGCCGATCGCGCGCTTTAGAGTTCGCGCGATCCTCAGGACGTATCCATACGTCCAAGGTCGTGAAGGGGTTAAGAAATACAGACAGAAAAATCGTTTCCCCCATTGAGCTCTTTGCGCTTTGTTCACGGTCAGGCAGCGGAGCTCCTGCCGCCCTCTGCGGACGGTTCCCCACCTGTAGTAGCGGCTCTCCAGCCTCTTCCGGACGGTGCTCAGGTCGGTGGGATAGGCCACCACGGTGCAGTACAGCGGGTAGGCGCGCAGATCCACGGGGGCGCTGAATGGGCTGCTGAACTCTGAGGAGAGAATACACAGAGATCCCGGTGAGCGTCGCCCCGTCAGGCGGATCCCACACCCCGAGCGGCACCTGGGGACGCACCGAGGGCGAGCAGCTGGTCGATGCCCCGGATCACGCGCTCGCACACGTCGTCCCTGCACTGCGCCCCCCACTCGCCATCCTGCGGCTTATACTGCAGCGCGTTCAGCTCCTCGGCCGTCACCGGCACGCCGGCGCCAACCTCGTCCGGGAGGGGAACTGCGGAGAAATGGGAGAAATGAGGGAAGAACACGCACAGGGGCCACACAGGGAAGAACACGCACAGGGGCCACACAGGGAAGAACACGCACAGGGGCCACACAGGGAAGAACACGCACAGGGGCCACACAGGGAAGAACACGCACAGGGGCCACACAGGTACAAGCACACCTACACTAACAGGGGCCACACAGGTACACTCACAGCTACACTGACAGGGGCCACACAGGTACACTCACAGCTACACTGACAGGGGCCAAAACAGGAAACACTCCCCAGCTAACACTGACAGGGGCCACACAGGTACACGCACAGCTACACTGACAGGGGCCACACAGGTACACGCACAGCTACACTGACAGGGGCCACACAGGTACACGCACAGCTACACTGACAGGGGCCACACAGGTACACTCACAGCTACACTGACAGGGGCCACACAGGTACATGCACAGCTACACTGACAGGGGCCACACAGGTACGCGCCCAGCTACACTGACAGGGGCCACACAGGTGCGCGCACGGCTACACTGCCAGGGGCCACACAGGTACTCGCACAGCTACACTGACAGGGGCCACACAGGTACACGCACAGCTACACTGACAGGGCCAAAACCGGGTACCCCGCACAGCTACACTGACAGGGGCCACACAGGTACACTCACAGCTACACTGACAGGGGCCACACAGGTACACGCACAGCTACACTGACAGGGGCCACACAGGACAAAGCACACCTACACGACAAGTGCCACACAGGTACAAGCACAGCTACACTGCCACGTGCCACACAGGTACACTCACAGCTACACTGACAGGGGCCACACAGGTACACGCACAGCTACACTGACAGGGGCCACACAGGTACAAGCACACCTACACTGACAGGGGCCACACAGGTACAAGCACACCTACATTGACCGTTGCCACACAGGTACACGCACAGCTACACTGACAGGGGCCACACAGGTACAAGCACACCTACACTGACAGGGGCCACACAGGTACACGCACAGCTACACTGACAGGGGCCACACAGGTACACGCACAGCTACACTGACAGGGGCCACGCAGGTCCAAGCACACCTAAAACTAACAGGGCCACACAGGTACACTCACACCTACACAGACAGGGGCCCCACACAGGTAAAAAACGCACAGCACACTAACAGGGGCCACACAGGTACAAGCACACCTACACTGACAGGGGCCACACAGGTACACTCACAGCTACACTGACAGGGGCCACACAGGTACACTCACAGCTACACTGACAGGGGCCACACAGGTACAAGCACACCTACACTGACAAGGGCCAAAACGGGTTACACCACAGCTAAAACTGCCCAGGGGCCACACGGGAAAACACGCACAGCTACACGACAGGGGCCACACAGGTACCCCGCACAGCTACACTGACAGGGGCCACACAGGTACACGCACAGCTACACTGACAGGGGCCACACGGGTACAAAACCGCACAGCTACACTGAAGGGGCCAACAGGTACAAGCACACCTACACTGACAGGGCCACACAGGTACAAGCACACCTACATTGACCGTTTGCCACACAGGTACAACGCACAGCTACACTGACAGGGGCCACACAGGTACACCGCACACCTACACGACGGGGGCCACACAGGTACACTCACAGCTACACTGACGGGGGCCACACAGGAACAACGAAACACACAACTGACAGGGCCACACAGGAACAACGCACAGCTACACTGACAGGGCCACACAGGTACAAACGCACAGCTACACTGACAGGGGCCACACAGGTAAAACCACAGCTACACGACAGGGGCCACACAGGTACCCACAGCTACACGACAGGGGCCACACAGGTACACGCACAGCTACACTGACGGGGCCCCACACAGGTACAACGCAAGCTACACTGACGGGGCCCAAACACAGGTAACACGCACACCTACACTGACCGTTGCCACACGGGTAAAAAACGCACAGCTACACTGACAGGGGCCACACAGGTACAAGCACACCTACTCTGACAGGGTCCACACAGGTACAAGCACACCTACACTTACCGTGGCCACACAGGTACACGCACAGCTACACTGACAGGGGCCACACAGGTACAAGCACACCTACACTGACAGGGGCCACACAGGTACAAGCACACCAAAACTGACCGGGGCCACACAGGTACAAGCACACCTACACTGCCAGGGGCCACACAGCTACCAGCACACCTACACTGACAGGGGCCAGACAGGTACAAGCACACCTACACTGACAGGGCCATACGGGAAACGCCCACACCTACACTGACAGGGGCCAAACAGGTACGCGCACACCAAAACTGACAGGGGCCAAACATGTAATCGCACAACTACACTGACAGGGGCCACACAGGTAAAAAGCACAAACCAACACGACAGGGGCCACACGGGAAACAGCACACCTACACTGACAGGGGCCACACAGGTACGCGCACACCTACACTGACAGGGGCCACACAGGTACGCGCACACCTACACTGACAGGGGCCACACAGGTACGCGCACACCAACACTGACGGGGCCACACAGGTACACGCACACCTACACTGACAGGGGCCAGACAGGTACAAGCACACCTACACTGACAGGGGCCACACAGGTACACGCACACCTACACTGACAGGGGCCAAACAGGTACTAGCACACCTACACTGACAGGGGCCACACAGGTACACGCACACCTACACTGACAGGGGCCACACAGGTACACGCACAGCTACACTGACCGTGGCCACACAGGTACACGCACAGCTACACTGACAGGGGCCATACAGGTACAAGCACACCAATACTGACGGGGCCACACAGGTACGTGCACACCTACACTGACAGGGGCCACACAGGTACAAGCACACCTACACTGGACAGGGCCACACAGGAAACAAGCAACCTACACTGACAGGGGCCACACAGGTACGCGCACACCAACACTGACGGGGCCACACAGGTACACGCACAGCACACTGACAGGGGCCATACGGGAAAAAAGCACACCTACACTGACAGGGCCACACAGGTCCAAGCACACCTAAAAACTGACAGGGCCACACAGGTAAAACGCACAGCTACACTGACCGCGGCCACACAGGTACAATCACACGTACACTGACAGGGGCCACACAGGTACACTCACAGCTACACTGACAGGGGCCACACAGGTACACGCACAGCTACACTGACAGGGGCCACACAGGTACAAGCACACCTACACTGACAGGGGCCACACAGGTACAAGCACACCTACACTGACAGGGGCCACACAGGTACAAGCACACCTACACTGACAGGGGCCACACAGGTACAAGCACACCAACACTGACAGGGGCCACACAGGTACAAGCACACCTACACTGACAGGGGCCACACAGGTACAAGCACACCTACACTGACAGGGGCCACACAGGTACAAGCACACCTACACTGACAGGGGCCACACAGGTACAAGCACACCTACACTGACAGGGGCCACACAGGTACAAGCACACCTACACTGACAGGGGCCACACAGGTACGCGCACACCAACACTGACGGGGCCACACAGGTACGCGCACACCAACACTGACAGGGGCCACACAGGTACAAACACAGCTACACCGACAGGGGCCACACAGGTACAAGCACACCAACACTGACAAGGGCCACACAGGTACAAGCACACCTACACTGACAGGGGCCACACAGGTACAAGCACCCCAACACTGACAGGGGCCACACAGGTACAACCACACCAACACTGACAGGGGCCACACAGGTACAAGCACACCTACACTGACAGGGGCCACACAGGTACAAGCACACCTACACTGACAGGGGCCACACAGGTACAAGCACACCTACACTGACAGGGGCCACACAGGTACAAGCACACCTACACTGACAGGGGCCACACAGGTACAAGCACACCTACACTGACAGGGGCCACACAGGTACAAGCACACCTACACTGACAGGGGCCACACAGGTACAAGCACACCAATACTGACCGGGGCCACACATGTACAAGCACACCTACACTGACAGGGCCACACAGGTACAAGCACACCAATAACTGACAGGGCCACACGGGTACACAGCACACCTACACGCCCAGGGGCCACACAGGAAACAAGCACACCAAATACTGACGGGGGCCCTCACAGGTACAACCACACCTACACTGACAGGGGCCACACAGGTACTCGCACACCAACACTGACGGGGCCACACAGGTACAAGCAAAACCTACACTGACAGGGCCACACAGTAAAAGCACACCTACACTGACGGGGCCACACGGGTACAAGCACACCTACACGACAGGGCCACACAGGTAAAAAGCACACCTACACTGACAGGGGCCAAAACAGGTACAAGCAAAACCCTACACTGACAGGGCCCACACGGGAAACCCACACCAACAGAAGGCCCAACGGGTAAAACCAAAAACCCAATATCCCCAAAAATTACAACCCCCAAGAAGGGGCCCACACAGGTACAAAGACACCTACACGACAGCCACACGGGTACACCACCTAACAAAGGGAAAACCCCTCCGGGCCACACGGTACACTCAGAATTTAACCCCATTTTGTAGAGCCTCACAAGAGCCGCACTGAGTCACCCATCCGGGCAAGTCGCCACCTTCGTGACCCCTCCCCATATCCCACTCCTCCCCCGATCCTGACATTTTTCCTCCATCTCTCGTTTCCTTCCCCTTCTTTTTTGGGGTTTCTTTCTTTCCCCCCATCAGACCCCTCAAATTGACTTAAACTCTTGCCCCTTTCCCCCTTCTTCCCTTTTTTTTTTTCCCCCTTCCCCCATAAGCGGTCTATTTGATTTCATCTCCCCCCCCCGCCTTCCCCCCCCTCCCTTGGGTTTCCCCCCCCCTTCCCTTCCCCCCCCCCATAGAGGGGGTCATTGATTTCCTCTCTCCCCGTTCCCCCCTTCCCCCTTGTTTTTCCCCCATTCCCCCCACAGACCCCTCTATTGTTTTCATCTTCCTTTTCCCACCCTTTTCTCCCTTTTCTTCCATCCCCCCCCATAAAGCCCGGCTATTGACTTTCATCTCCCCCCCCCCTTTCCCCTTTGTTTTTTTCCCCTTTTCCCCCCATCAAGCCCGGTCTATTGTTTTCATCTCTCCCCCCTTCCCCCTTCCCTTGGGTTTTTCTTCCCATTCCCCCCATAAACCCCCGGTCTATTGTTTCAACCTCGCCCTTTTTGCCCTCTCCCTTTGGTTCTCCCATTCCCCCCACAACCGGTCTATTGACTTTCATCCTCGCCCCTTCCCCCTTCTCCCTTTTTCCCCTTTTTTTTTTTTTCCCCCATCCCCCCCCCCATCAACCGGCATTGATTTTTCATCTCTCGCTCCTTCCCCCCCTTCTCCCTTTTTCTTCCCATTCCCCCCATCAACCCAGTTATTACTTTCATTTTCCGTCCTTTTCGCCCCTTCTCCCTTTTGTTTTTTCCCTTTTCCCCCCCATCAGACCCGCTATTGACTTTTCCTCTCCCCCCCGCCCATTCCCTCCCCCTCGTTTTTTTTTCCCCCTTCCCCTTTTCCCCCCCCATCAGAGCCCATCATTGACTTTCATCCTCCCCGTTCGCCCCTTCCCCTTTTTTTTTCCCCATTCCCCCCCCATCGGGCCCTCTATTGATTTCCCCACTCTCGCTCCCTTCCCCCTCTTCTCCCCGGTTTTTTCTTCCTTCCCCCCCCCCAACAAAGGCCGGTCTATTACTTCCATCTCTCCTCCGTTCGCCCCTTTCCCTTGGTTCTTCCCATTCCCCCCATCAGACCCGGGTCTAATTACTTTCCCCTCCCCCCTTTTTCCCCCCTTCCCCCTTTGGTTCTTCCCATTCCCCCCATCAGACCCCTCATTGCTTTCATCTCCCCCCTTTCCCCTTCCCCCCTTGGGTTCTTCCTTTCCCCCCCCCATCAAGCCCGCCATTGACTTCATCCTCCCCGTTCCCCCTTCTCCCTTGTTTTCTCCCATTCCCCCCATCAAACCCCCCCTCTATGATTTTCATCTCTCCCCCCTTCTTCACCTTCCCCTTGGTTTTTTTCCATTCCCCCCACAAGCCCGGTCTTTGACCTTCCATCCTTCGCTCCCTTTCCCCTTTTTTTCGTCCTTTTCCTGAAACCCCTTTTTGCCGACCTTTTTTATGAGAGATTTTGAATCGCGGTTCTCTCCCTTTTGGGGTCACACCCCCAGACCTGGTGAGCCCCCCTGCTTGCACGACGCCTGTGATTTTTCTTACAAAGCCTAGACCGCCCCCCACTGCCGGTCTTACTCAGATGCCCGCCCTTGTGATGAGCACTTTTTTTGGCTCTGAATTTCCCGGGAACCACCTTTTTGCTTTGGACGTTTCTTTTCATTTTTTTCTTCCCCGTCAGGGCCTCCCATGATGCATTGGGGGCCATTTTCTTGGCCCGAACGCCATCGATGAGCTGGATATCGCTTTCTTTTCTCAGAAATCTTCTTCATGGGGGCCGTTTAGTTGACCATTCCCTTTCAATCAGCCAAAATAACACCCTGAGCCATTGGGAAGTGAGGACGGGTTGGGAATTTTGTAAAAAGAAAAAAAAAGATTGTCCCCCCACCAGACAAAACTAACAAGCAGTTACAGGGAAAAAATCTGCAGAAAATAACAATGCTAAAAAAAGCTGCAGGCACAGTTTAAACGAAAGGCCCCAGAGGATTGTCATAAAAGATGGATCTCGATCACAGCTTTGTGAGGGGAGATATGGAGTTGGAAGCCACAAAGGCAAACTTTGTTTCCCTTTTTGCCCTTTTTCCCGGTGTAAAAAAAATATTTATTGGAAAAACAAAAAAACGAATAAATTTTAAATATGTAAAACGCTGCAAAAAGTGGGAAAAACATTCAACAAAACCGTTCTAGTAACCTTTGGGGTCTGTGGGTTTGTTTTTGAGGACATATCCCCCCATCAAAACCCTTCTAAAACGACCCTACATCTAGCTCAAAATTTCCAGCTATAAACGCCTTCTACACAACTTGGGGGAAAGCGGGGGACCACAGGGGAAAAAATCTCTCAAACTCTGGGTTTAAGAGGACGCCCTCCGGGACAGTCAGGTCCGAGAACGTTCATCTTCTCGCCTGTTGCTGGGGAAACGGGATCTCCCCCCTGCGGTGACCCTTTTCTCCCTGCTCAATTACCCCCCCCTCACTTGAGCTGAAAATTTTGGGAGCACCCGGCCGCACCCAATCCCCTGCCTTGCCCCCCCCACTTAACTAACTGACCCCTTTTTATAATTTTGGATTTCCCCCTTTTAAAACACTCCACAGCCCCCCTTGCCCTCCCCTAAATTTTTTTTTCCCCCCCCCCCTTTTAAAATTTTCCCCCTTTCCCTACACTCTGTATACTCTTCCCCTCCCAAAACCCCCCAAAATCTGTATACTTCCCCTCCCCCCAAATTTAACCCCCCCCTCGTATTTTAAAAATCTTTTTTTCCCTACACTCTGTATTCCTCTCCCATACACTCCCCTTTTACTCCCCCTCCCTACACTCTGTTTTAAACCCCCCTCTCCCATACACTCTGTATACTCTCTCCCATACACTCTGTATTCTCTCTCCCATACACTCTGTATACTCTCTCCCATACACTCTGTATACTCTCTCCCATACACTCTGTATTCTCTCTCCCATACACTCTGTATACTCTCCCCATACCCAAAACCCCCCTTCCCTTTTAAATTCTCTCTCCCATACACTCTGTATTCTCTCTCCCCAAAACTCCCCCCTTGTATTCTCCCCACCCCATAACCCCCCTTTTATTCCCCCCCTTTTCCCATACCCCAAAACCCCCCCCATAAATTTCCCCCTCTCCCATACCCCAACCCCCCCCCCTGTATTTCCCCCTCCCCATACCCCCCTGAAAATTTCCTCCCCCATACCCCAATCCCCCCTCAACCCCGTATACTCTCTCCCATACACCCTGTATACCTCCTCTCCCCAATGCCCCCCCCTTTTTTAAAATCTCCCCCTCATACCCCCGAAAACTCCTCCCTCATACGCCCCCCCCTGTTTAAAACCCCCCCCCCCACCCCCTCCCTCACCCCGATACTCTCCCCCTACCCCAATGCCCCCCCCCCCTGTATACTCCCCCCCCCCCCCTTTTTTCCCCCCAAAAAGGGGCCCCCCCCCCCCTGTATAAACCCCCTTCCCCTTTTCCCCCCCTGCCCAAACCCCCCCAAAGTATACCCCACTCCCCCCCCATACGCCCCCTTTATACCCCTTTCTCCCCCCAAATTTAAACCCCCCCCCCCTTATAACCCCCTCCCCCTTCCCATACACCCTGTTTTTTTACCCCCCCTCCCTCATCACCCCCTAACTCCCCCCCCCATCATTAAACCCCCCCCCCCTGTTATAAACCCGGTTTTACTGTCTTCTGGGATGGGCTCCATGTCCCAGGGGCTCATGTTCTCTCTCTCGTTGTTGTCCCAGCTGGAAGCAGAAATTGATGCCGTTAAAATTCACATAGAGCTCGGGCCCCATAGACGGAGGCTCAGGGGCCACACTTACTGCACGCTGTAACACTGGAACAGGCTGTCGGGGTACTCCATGCGGAAGGGCTGCTGACACTCCACCGTCCCAAACCACCAGGGGCACGATGATACGCGGAAACTCCCTGAAGAAAAATCAGCGATGAAAAAACAGGGCCCCCCAAGAGCAACCCCCACACGGACCCCGAGGGCAGGGAGCACCCCCACGACACGGGACCCCGAGGGCAGGGAGCACCCCCACGACACGGGACCCCGAGGGCAGGGAGCACCCCCAAGACACGGGGAACCCCACAAAGGGGGCACCCCCACCAAAAACGGGACCCCAGGCCCCGGGACACCCCCCGACACGGGGCCCCCAGGGCCCAGGGAGGGCCCCCCCAAAAAACGGCCCCCCGAGGGGGAGGGGGCACCCCCCAAGACCGGGGCCCCCCCCCACAGGGAGCACCCAAGACCGGGAACCCCCCCAGGGCAGGAGCACCCCCAAACAGGGACCCCCAGGGGGAGGGGAGCACCCCCAAGCACGGACCCCGAGGGCAGGGGGGGGAAACCCCCCCCCCCCCGGGGCACGGACCCCCCAGCCAGGGGGCACCCCCCCCACACCGGGACCCCCCAAAGGGGAGGGAGCACCCCCCCCCGACACGGACCCCCCCAGGCAGGGGGGCACCCCCAGACAAAAGGGACCCCAGCCCCGGAGCCCCCCACGACACGGGGCCCCGAAGGGGAGGGACCCCCCCACGACCCCGGACCCCAGGGCAGGGGGACAAACCCCCCCCCCCCCACACGGGACCCCGAACCCGGGAGCACCCCCACAACGGGGCCCCAGGCAAAGGGAGCACCCCCACGACACGGGACCCCGAGCCCGGAGCACCACCACAAACGACCCGGAGCAAATACCACCTCAACGGACCCCGAGGCATCAACACCAACAAACCGGGACCCCGGAGCATAACACCATCATATACCGAGCCCCCGAGCATAACACCCCAAGCCCGGGGACCCGAGCACATACGCCCGGGACCCGAGCCCAGGACACCTCACCACTAACCCGAGCCGGAGCACCTCCACAAACCCCGGACCCCAGACATAACACCTCAAACCGGGGCCCGAGCACATACCCCCACAACCGAGGCCCCGGAGCACAAACACCCACAACCGAGCCAAAAGGAGCCACCCATCAATCCGAGCCAGGGCATAAAACCCCCCACACAATACCGAGCCAGCTCTACCCCCCTTAAAACGAGAGCCGAGAAATAAATAAAACGCAGTCATATACCGGAGGGAAAGGCAACATAACAACATCATCATACCGGACCGGGGCATCATACACCATCAAATACCGAGCCCCAGGACATCATACACCATCATATACCGAGCCCGGAGCATCATACACCATCATATCCGACCCGGACATCATAAAACCACCCATAAAACCGAGCCTGGACATCATACACCATCATATACCGGCCCCAGACATCATACACCATCATATACCGAGCACGACATCATACACCATCATTTACCGAGCCGGAGCATCATAAAACCATAAATTTTACCGACCCCGGAGCATCATACCCCATCAAATTACCGACCCCGGAGCTTTCATACACCATCATATACCGAGCCCCAGGACATCATACACCATCATATACCGAGCCCGGACAATCAAACACCATCATATACCGAGCCCCGGACATCATAAAACCTTTATATACCGACCCCGGGAGGCATCATACCCCATCATATCCCGACCCGGGGGCATCATACCCATAAAAACCCGAGCCCGGACATCATACACCATCATATACCGAGCCCGGAGCATCATACACCATCATATACCGAGCCCGGGACATCATACACCATCATATACCGAGCCCGGAGCATCATACACCATCATATACCGAGCCCGGGACATCATACACCATCATATACCGAGCCCGGAGCATCATACACCATCATATACCGAGCCCGGAGCATCATACACCATCATATACCGAGCCAGAGGCATCATACACCATCATATACCGAGCCAGAGGCATCATACACCATCATATACCGAGCCAGAGGCATCATACACCATCATATACCGAGCCAGAGGCATCATACACCATCATATACCGAGCCGGAGCATCATACACCATCATTTTACCGAGCCGGAGGCATCATACACCATCATATACCGAGCCCCAGGACATCATACACCTTTATATACCGAGCCGACTCATACACCTCATATACCGAGCCCCGGACATCATACACCATCATAACCGAGCCCGAGCATCATACACCATCAATACCGAGCCTGAGCATCATACACCATCATATACCGAGCCCCGAGAGCATCACACCCATCATATACCGAGCCAGAGGCATCATACACCATCATATACCGAGCCAGAGGCATCATACACCATCATATACCGAGCCAGAGGCATCATACACCATCATATACCGAGCCAGAGGCATCATACACCATCATATACCGAGCCAGAGGCATCATACACCATCATATACCGAGCCCGGAGCATCATACACCATCATATACCGAGCCCGGAGCATCATACACCATCATATACCGAGCCAGAGGCATCATACACCATCATATACCGAGCCCGGGACATCATACACCATCATATACCGAGCCCAGAGCATCATACACCATCATATACCGAGCCCGGAGCATCATACACCATCATATAACCGAGCCAGAGCATCATACACCATCATTACCGAGACCGAGCAATCATACACCATCATATACCGAGCCGGAGGCATCATACACCATCATATACCGAGCCGGAGGCATCATACACCATCATATACCGAGCCGGAGGCATCATACACCATCATATACCGAGCCCGGGACATCATACACCATCATATACCGAGCCAGAGGCATCATACACCATCATATACCGAACCCGGAGCATCATACACCATCATATACCGAGCCAGAGGCATCATACACCATCATATACCGAGCCCGGAGCATCATACACCATCATATACCGAGCCAGAGGCATCATACACCATCATATACCGAGCCTGGAGCATCATACACATCATAGTACGAGCACGGCATCATACACCCATCAATACCGAGCCGGAGCATCATACACCATCATATACCGACGCCCAGGGCAATCATACCACCATCATATACCGAGCCCGGACAATCATACACCATCAGATAACCGAGCCCGAGCATCATCACCCTCATCATATACCGAGCCCGGAGCATCATACACCATCATATACCGAGCCCGGGACATCATACACCATCATATACCGAGCCCGGAGCATCATACACCATCATATACCGAGCCCGGAGCATCATACACCATCATATACCGAGCCCGGAGCATCATACACCATCATATACCGAGCCCCAGGACATCATACACCATCATATACCGAGCCCGGAGCATCATACACCATCATATACCGAGCCCGGAGCATCATACACCATCATATACCGAGCCCGGAGCATCATACACCATCATATACCGAGCCCGGGACATCATACACCATCAATTTACCTAGCCCTGGACATCATACACCATCATATACCGAGCCGGAGCATCATATACCAGCCATCATCCCTATACCGAGCCCTGGAGCATCATAACACCCATCATATACCCATCCGACCCGGCCATCATACACCATCATATACCGAGCCCGGAGCATCATACACCATCATATACCGAGCCAGAGGCATCATACACCATCATATACCGAGCCCGGAGCATCATACACCATCATATACCGAGCCCGGGGCATCATACACCATCATATACCGAGCCCGGGGCATCATACACCATCATATACCGAGCCCGGAGCATCATACACCATCATATACCGAGCCCGGAGCATCATACACCATCATATACCGAGCCCCAGGACATCATACACCATCATATACCGAGCCCGGAGCATCATACACCATCATATACCGAGCCCGGAGCATCATACACCATCATATACCGAGCCCGGAGCATCATACACCATCATATACAGAGCAAGGAGCATCATACACCATCATATACCGAGCCCAGAGCATCATACACCATCATATACCGAGCCCGGGGCATCATACACCATCATATACCGAGCCCCAGGGCATCATACACCATCATATACCGAGCCCCAGGGCATCATACACCATCATATACCGAGCCCCAGGGCATCATACACCATCATATACCGAGCCCCAGGGCATCATACACCATCATATACCGAGCCAGAGGCATCATACACCATCATATACCGAGCCAGAGGCATCATACACCATCATATACCGAGCCAGAGGCATCATACACCATCATATACCGAGCCCCAGGACATCATACACCATCATATACCGAGCCCGAGACCTCATACACCATCATATACCGAGCCCGAGACCTCATACACCATCATATACCGAGCCCGGGACATCATACACCATCATATACCGAGCCCGGAGCATCATACACCATCATATACCGAGCCCCAGGACATCATACACCATCATATACCGAGCCCCAGGACATCATACACCATCATATACCGAATCCCAGGACATCATACACCATCATATACCGAGCCCCAGGACATCATACACCATCATATACCGAGCCCCAGGACATCATACACCATCATATACCGAGCCCCAGGACATCATACACCATCATATACCGAGCCCCAGGACATCATACACCATCATATACCGAGCCCGGGACATCATACACCATCATATACCGAGCCCGGAGCATCATACACCATCATATACCGAGCCCGGAGCATCATACACCATCATATACCGAGCCCGGGACATCATACACCATCATATACCGAGCCCGGGACATCATACACCATCATATACCGAGCCCGGAGCATCATACACCATC
The DNA here is from genome assembly GCA_025379985.1 of Phyllomedusa bahiana. NCBI lineage: Eukaryota > Metazoa > Chordata > Amphibia > Anura > Hylidae > Phyllomedusa > Phyllomedusa bahiana. Next base: position 22,736 of record JAODAL010031903.1, on the reverse strand, counting down.
ATATACCGAGCCCGGAGCATCATACACCATCATATACCGAGCCCGGAGCATCATACACCATCATATACCGAGCCCGGAGCATCATACACCATCATATACCGAGCCCCAGGACATCATACACCATCATATACCGAGCCCCAGGACATCATACACCATCATATACCGAGCCCGGAGCATCATACACCATCATATACCGAGCCCGGGACATCATACACCATCATATACCGAGCCCCAGGACATCATACACCATCATATACCGAGCCCGAGACCTCATACACCATCATATACCGAGCCCCAGGACATCATACACCATCATATACCGAGCCAGAGGCATCATACACCATCATATACCGAGCCAGAGGCATCATACACCATCATATACCGAGCCAGAGGCATCATACACCATCATATACCGAGCCCGGGACATCATACACCATCATATACCGAGCCAGAGGCATCATACACCATCATATACCGAGCCCGGAGCATCATACACCATCATATACCGAGCCCGGGACTAATAGAAGCCTTATGTTTACAGCGTAAATGGTTGCTCTGCTCAGCTCTGACAATTGGCGACAGGTCCACCAGTCCACAGCCCTAACATGCTGTCCCCATATGTAGGAACCTTCTGACCTGGGTCACTAATCAAGTAATCACACTCATCCCTGACCCCAGGAGCTCACAATCTAATCTCTCTATGATACACAATGTATCACTCCCATCATCCCTGACCCAAGGAACTCACAATCTAATCTCCCTATGATACACAATGTATCACTCCCATCATCCCTGACCCAAGGAACTCACAATCTAATCTCCTATCACACACAATGTATCAATCCCATCATCCCTGACCCCAGGAGCTCACAATCTAATCTCTCTATGATACACAATGTATCACTCCCATCATCCCTGACCCAAGGATCTCACAATCTAATCTCTCTATGATACACAATGTATCACTCCCATCATCCCTGACCCCAGGAGCTCACAATCTAATCTCCCTATCACACAATGTATCACTGCCATTATCCCTGACCCCAGGAGCTCACAATCTATCACACAATGTATCACTCCCATCATCCCTGACTCCAGGAGCTCACAATTTAATCTCCTATCACACACAATGTATCACTCCCATCATCCCTGACCCCAGGAGCTCACAATCTAATCTCCCTCTCACACACAATGTATCACTCCCATCATCCCTGACCCCAGGAGCTCACAATCTAATCTCTCTATGATACACGATGTATCCCTCCCATCATCCCTGACCCCAGGAGCTCACAATCAAATCTCCCTATCACACAATGTATCACTCCCATCATCCCTGACCCCGGGAGCGCACAATCTATCTCCTATCACACACAATGTATCACTCCCATCATCCCTGACCCCAGGGAGCTCACAATCTAATCTCCCTATCACACACAATGTTTCACTCCCATCAATCCCTACCCCAAGTGGCTCACACAATCAAATCTTCCCTATTACACACAATGTATCACTCCCATCATCCCTGACCCCAGAGCTCACAATCTAATCTCCCTATCACACACATTGTATCACTGCCATTACCCCTGACCCCAGGGCTCAAAATCTAATCCCCCTATACAACAAATTTATCATTTCCCATCCCCCTTGCCCCGGGAGCTACAATCAAATTCTCCTTCAAAAACCAATGTTTTCCCCCCCCAAACACCCCTGCCCCCAGGAGCTCAAAATCTAATCCCCTATCACACACAAATTTTATCACTCCCATATCCCTGACCCGGAGCCCCAAGTTTTTGGCTTTGGGGATGTGTTTATTCCCCCGGGTGCGGCCGCAGGGGGCGGGGGTCATTTTACTTGAGTGAGAAGGAGTCCCCCCCCTCATTTTGGCCCGGAGGGGGGGGCCCCAGGAAGGCGAGCTTCGGAGCAGGGGGTGGGGGGTCCCCCACATACTTCTCCCCACAAATCTTAAAAATTTTTCCCCTTTTCCTGGGAGAAAAAAAAAAGGGAAGAAAACCTTTATTTGGGGGGGGACGACGCCGATTTACGGACAAAAGGCGCAGGGAGGTCTCCCCCCCGGCTCCTCCCCCAAAGGGTGAATTAGGGAAAGGCAGGGGCCCCGTTTTGATACAAAAGTGTCCTCCCCCGGTCCCCCCTAAAAGGGGTTTGATTTAGGGGGGGAGGGGGGGAACCCGTCCCTTTTTGATACGGGAATTTTCCTCCCCGGCTCCCCCCTCCAACAGGGTTGACATTTAGGGGCGCATTTACCCTTTTGTGATACAAAAAGTCTCCCCCCCACCCCTCCCCCAGGGTTTAATTTTTAGGGGACAGAGTGCCCCGTGTGATCAGAAGTGCCCTCCCCCGGCCCCCCCTCCAAGGGTGAAATTTGGGGACAGCAGTGACCCGGGTGAATAAAAAAAGTTCCTGCCCCGGTCCTCCCCCAAACGGGTTTTTTTAAATTTTAAGGGGACGGCAGGGGCCCCGTTTTTATACGAAGTTCCTCCCCCGGCCCCTCCCCCCCCAGGGGGGTTTTTTGGGGACGGAGGGGACCCGTGTGATACAGAAGTGTCCGCCCCCGGCCCCTCCCCCCAAAGGGGTGATTTTATGGGGACGCAGTGACCCGTGTGATACAGAAGTCTCCGGCCCGGCTCCTCCCTCCACAGGGTGATATTAGGGGACAGGAGTGACCCGTGTGATACAGAAGTGTCCTGCCCGGCTCCTCCCTCCACAGGGTGATATTAGGGGGACGGGGGGCCAGTGCCCGTTTTGATACAAAAGTTTCCCCCCCGGCTCCCCCCCAAAGGGGTGAAATTCGGGGACGAGTGACCGGGGGATAAAAAAAGGCTCCTGCCCGGTCCTCCCCCCACAGGGTGTTTATTAGGGGACGGGAGTGCCCCGTTGATACAAAATTTGCCCTCCCCCGGCTCCTTCCCTCCACGGGGTTTATATTGGGGACAGGGGGCCCTTTTATACAAAAGGTCCCCGCCCGCCTCCTCCCTCCACAGGGTGTTTTTTAGGGGAAAAGTATGGCCCCGTGTGATACAGAAGTTTCTGCCCGGCTCCTCCCCCAAAAAGGGTGATTTTTGGGGGGACAGTAGTCCCCGGGTTTTGGTTTTACAAAAGTTTCCCCCCCGGCCCTCCTCCTCCACAGGGTGATTTTGGGGGGGACGCAGTGCCCGGTGGGGATAAAAATTTCCCCTCCCCGGTTTCCCTCCCCCCCCATAAGGGGTGATATTAGGGGACAGCAGGGAACAAGTGTGATACAAAAGGGTCCCCCCTTCCGGCTCCCCCCCACAGGGTGATATTGGGGGGGACGAGTGCCCCGTGTGTACAGAAGTTCCTCCCCCGGCCCCTTTCCCCCCACAGGGTGATATTGGGGGGACGCAGGGACCCGTGTGATAAGAAGTTCCTCCCCGGGGCTCCTCCCCCCAGGGTGATATTGGGGGACAGCAGTGCCCCTGTGTTTACGAAGTTCCCCCCCGGCTCCTCCCTCCCCCCCCCCCCCCCCCCCCCCCCGCCCGGGGGTGATATTGGGGGGAACAGCGGGGGACCCGTGGGGGATCCCAAAAGGGTGTCCTCCCCCGGCTCCCCCTCCAAAAGGGGTGATATTGGGGGACAGTGGGGCCCCGTGTGATACAAAAATTTCCCCTGCCCCGGCTCCCTCCCTCCACGGGGTTTAATATTAGGGGAAGCAGTGCCCGTTTTGATCCCGGGAAGTTCCTCCCCCGGCTCCTCCCTCCCAGGGGGGTTTTTTGGGGGGACAGCAGGGACCCTGTGATAAAAAGTGTCCGCCCCGGCTCCCCCCCCAAACCGGGTGATTTTGGGGGAAAAAGCAGGGCCCCGTGGATACAAAATGTCTCCCTCCCCGGGGGGGTCCTCCCTCCACGGGGTTTGAAAATTAGGGGGACGGGGTTGTGCCCCTTTGTGATACAAAAAGTTCCTGCCCCGGCCCCTCCCCCCAAAAGGGTGTTTATTAGGGGACAGAGTAAAACCCGTTTTTTTTCCAAGGGGGGTTCCCCCCCGGCTCCTCCCTCCCGGGGTTTAAATATTGGGGGAAGAATTTGACCCTTTGTGTTCCCAGAAGTCCCCTTTGCCCGGCTCCCCCCCCCAAAGGGTAAATTTTAAGGGGACGGGGGGGCCCCGGGTGGATACAAAAGTTCCTCCCCCGGCCCTCCCCCCACAGGTGATTTTAGGGGACGCGGGGCCCCGTGTGATACAAATTTCCTCCCGCTCCTCCCCCACGGGGTTGATATTAGGACATATGACCCTGTGATACAGAATGTCCTGCCCCGCTCCTCCCCCACGGGGTGAATTAGGGGACAGTAGGACCGGGATACAGAAGTTCCTCCCCGGGCTCCCCCTCCACGGGGTATATTAGGGGACAGTAGTGACCCGTGTGATACAGAAGTGTCCTGCCCCGGGCTCCTCCCCCCCCCCCGGGGTGATATGAGGGGACAGCAGGGACCCGTGTGATACAGAAGTCTCCTGCCCGGCTCCTCCCTCCACAGGGTGATATTAGGGGACAGCAGTGACCCGTGTGATACAGAAGTGTCCTGCCCCGGCTCCTCCCTCCACAGGGTGATATTAGGGGACAGCAGTGACCCGTGTGATACAGAAGTGTCCTGCCCGGCTCCTCCCCCCACAGGGTGATATTAGGGGACAGTAGTGACCCGTGTGATACAGAAGTCTCCCGCCCTGGCTCCTCCCTCCACAGGGTGATATTAGGGGACAGCAGTGACCCGTGTGATACAGAAGTCTCCTGCCCCGGCTCCTCCCCCCACAGGGTGATATTAGGGGACAGTAGTGACCCGTGTGATACAGAAGTCTCCTGCCCCGGCTCCTCCCTCCACAGGGTGATATTAGGGGACAGTAGTGACCCGTGTGATACAGAAGTGTCCTGCCCGGCTCCTCCCTCCACAGGGTGATATTAGGGGACAGCAGTGACCCGTGTGATACAGTGTGATGGGTTCCAGACACGTCACTCACACGGGGGCAGCATCCACGGTGCCCGAACCCTGCGGGGGAAACCCAGAGCAGAAGCAACTGCGCCCCCTGCTGCTCGACTGTGACACTGACCACACTGCAGGACGGTGCCGCATTACTAGGGTTATATTACCGCCATCTACTGTCACATACGGGAATTACAAGAATGTGCGGGGTGTACTAACTTATGTCAGATACTGTGTTATACTGAGGACACCCCTACATGACAGCAATACTGAGGACACCCCTAAGGGACCGCAAAAGTGAGGACACCCCTAAGAGAGAGAAAAATAGGACCCCCCAAGGGGACCACAAAAGTGGGAACCCCAAGAGGATAAAAGTGAGGAAAAAACCCCAAAAGAGTAAAAGTGAGGAACCCCAAGTGAACAGTGTAAAGTATATGGTCGGCTTGTATCACGGGGAAGAACTAACAGATCAATGTCAATGGGGAAAAAAAGGGGGGAAAAAACCCAAGGGAGACCGCAAAGGGACCCCCAAGGCCCCCCGTTCAAAAGGGTTTTTATTGCGACGGAATTTGTGCGCCGTATTGAGCGCACAAATCCGCCGTGAATACGGCGGGACGGGGGCGGGGCCGGAGCGCGGGGGGGCGCCGCTCCCGGGCCCCATAGACAATGCATTGTTTACGGCGCGTCCGCGCCGTAAATAATGTGCATGTCACTTTCCTCCCCCCCCGGCGGATTTGCCGAGCGGGAGGAGCGAGGGATTCCACTGTTTCTCAATGAGAGCAGGGGATTACCGTAATGACCCCCGAGGGATTGGCGCCGAATTGAAGCGCAAATCCGCGCGGAATACGGGGCCAACCTCGCAAATTTAAACCGTGTGAACGAGGCCTAAGTGATGCAATGTAAAAGTAGTCGTGCCCGGCTTGTATCACAGGGGAAAAACTCACAGCATCAATGTCTATGGGACAAAAGTGAGGGCACCCCTAAAAAGACCTCAAAAGTGAGGACACCCCTAAGTGATGCAATGTAAAGTAGTCAGTGCCCGGCTTGTATCACAGGGAAGAACTCACAGCATTAATGTCTTCGGGGACAAAAGTGAGGACACCCCTAAGAGACCACAAAAGTGAGGACACCCGTAAGGACAGCAAAATGAGGACACCCCTAAGAGACCACAAAATGAGGACACCCCTAAGTGATACAATGTAAAGTAGTGAGTGCCCGGCTTGTATCACAGGAAGAACTCACAGCATCAATGTCTATGGGGACAAAAGTGAGGACACCCCTAAAGACCACAAAAGTGAGGACACCCCTAAGTGATACAATGTAAAGTAGTCCGTGCACGGTTTGTATCACAGGGGAAATGTGGTGCCCTCAAAATAACTCAGCACAGTCATCATTGTCTAAACTGGAGCCACGTCCTGCGTCTGATGAGACCAAGAGAAACTTATTGGCTTCAGATGGTGTCAGGTGTGTGTAGCGGCAACCAGGTGAGGAGCACAAAGACAAGTGTGTCTGCCTACAGTCAGGCATGGTGGTGGGAGGGTCATGGTTTGGGGCTGCATGAGTGCTGCACAGCCAGATCATAGTTACATAGTTAGGTCACGCTTGAAAGAGGAAGTACGGGGGAGACGTGGCATTGGGGTGAAGGTAGGGGGAGAGACAACGTGTCCATCAGTCAAACGCACAGGGGTGGGTGAACAATGGGAGTGATGGGAGAAGACAAGGAATTAGCCCAGCCCCCCACTTGAACGCCCTGAAACCCACTAGGCAGATAACCACAATCTGCTCCAGTGGAATCGATATCTCTGACCCCAGAAGCTCAGGGGGGACCCAAACTCAGCCCTCAGAGCTCCAGGGGACCCCATCCTGACACCCAGAGCTCGCAGGGAACCCCATCTCTGACCCCATAGTCTCCAGTGGGACCCCGCCATCTCTGACCCCAGAGCTCCAAGGGGGACACCATCTCTGACCCCAGAGCTCCAGGGGACCCCATCCTCTGCACCCCCAGGAGCTCCAGGGGACCCAACTCTGACCCCAGGAGTCTCCAGGGTGGCGACCCCAATCTCTGACCTCCAGAGACCTTCCAGGGAGACCCCATCTCTGACTCGCCAGAGCTCCAGGGAGACCCCATCTCCGCGACCACCACGCAGCTCCAGAGGAGACCCATCTCTGACCCCCAGACTCGCCCATGGGAGACCTCATCACTCTGACCCCAGAGCTCCAATGAGACCCCATCTCTGACCTCCGGAGCTCAGGGGACGGACCCCATCTCAGCCCCCAGAGCTCCACAGGAGACCCACTACTCTGACGCCAATAGCTCCAGGGGATACCCCATCTCTGAACCCAGAGCTCCAAGGGAGAGACTCCCATCTCTGACGGACCCGGAGCCGCCACCAGCCAGGATCCAGTGAATATTACATATCCGCTACATACGGCATTAATAATCTTTAGTTTCCAGTCCAGGTATCATTAAGCCTTTTCTTGAAACTCTGCTACAGTTGCCTGGCTGTGACCAGCTCCTACAGCGGCTATCTTCCACAAGCTACCACACGTTTGCTTTACAGTGAAGAACGCCCTTCTTCAGTCTGGAGATTGAATCCTTTTTTCTCTAGTCGAAGGGAATTCCCCTGGTCTTTTGATGGGGCTTACATCTGGAACAATAATTTCCATACCTTTTTCTGCGCGTAAGGGACCATTTTACATAATATTTATATAAATTTATCTATGTCCCCCTCGAAGCCGTCTCTCTTCTATCTCACAGACTAACAGTTAATTCAATTCTGCTAACCTCTCTGTATAACTAAAATGCTTCCATTCCCTTATAAATTTGGTTGCTCGTCTTTGCACTCACTCTAAGTTGCCTCCATTCCCTTATAGCGGGTGGGGGATAGTTTGGTTGCTCAGTCATTGCACTTTCTCTTAAAAATGCTCCATTTCCCCTTATAAGTTATGGGTGCTCGTCGTTTGCTTCTCTCTCTAAGATGCTCCATCCCTTATACGTTTTGGAGTTGCCTCTCCTTTGTACTCTCCTCTAGCTCCCATCTTACCACCTACTCTATCATAACCTGGGCACCAACACTAGACAACAGCATACTCTCAAATGTGAGTCGCACCAATCAACACATTCTGTACAGTCAGTCAGAAATTACACTCCCTTTCTGTCCCACGATCCAGGCCTCTTTTATTACACGCCAACATCAGCTACTTTGGCATTACGAGAAGCTATGATTGGAACTATGCAAACGGAGGTTTCTGTAGTCATGCTTCACCACCCCAGACTCACTTTCATCAACAAGCGATTCTCCAAGTATTCTCCCGATCACTAGGACTTATGATGCTGCATTTTATTAACACCCAGAAATTTGATCGCTCGAGTCTATTTTTTCCACCGCGGTCTTTGGTATATGCCTGCATGATTTATTAAAAAATGAAATGTTGATGACTGACTATTTTTAAAAAAGAACTTTAATGCCTGAAGATGATTTATAAACATCGGATCTGACGACAAGGACACGATTTTTAAACACAGCACATTAGATGCCTGCATGATTTTTTAACCCAGCAATGTGTTGCTGGGCTGTTTATAACCCCAGAAAATATGTTGCGGCTATTATTCCCCCAGGACATATGATGCGCAGATTATTATAACCAAGAAATATGATGCCTGAAGATGATTACCACTCACAGGACTTATGATGCTGCTGATTATTTACCCCCAGACTGATGATCAGGCAGATTTTTACCCCAGTCAGACTGCGATGCCTCTGATTATTAACCCGAGGGACATATGATTGGCAGGCTGATTTATTACCCAGTGACATATTGATGCCGGCAGATTATTAGCCACAGGACATACTGAAGCCTGCAGATTATACCCAGACATAATGAATTCGTGCAGATTATTTTAGCCCCAGACATATGAATGATCAGATTAATACCCCAGGACAGATGATGCCTGCAGAGTTATTACCCCCATGGACATATGATGCCTGCAGATTAGTTACCCCCAAGCACATATGAAGCTGCATGATATTACCCCCAGGACATATGATGTCTGCAGATTATTACCCCCAGGACATATGATGCTGCAGATTATTACCCCCAGGACATATAGATGCGCTGTCAGGATTAATTAACCCCAGGACATATGTTGCTGCAGGATGTATTTACCCGCCAGGACATATATGCCTGCAATTATTAGCCCCAGGACATATGAGGATGCCTGCAGGATTATTAGCTCCCAGACATATGATGCCTGCATATTATTACCCCAGGACATATGGATGCCTGCAGATAATTACCCCAGGACATATGATGACCTGCAGATTATTACCCCCAGGAAATACTGAAGCACTTAGGGGACAGATTATTACCCCAGGACATATGAATGCCCCGATATACCGCCCACAAGTCACTTATGATCGCCTGCAGACATCCTACACGTTTCCCAGCATATAAAGAACGCAGATTACTTTACCCCCGCAGAGACTCACACTCACAGCATTGACCGTAGCAGATTAGTACCCCCCTAGGACATATGATAGCTGCAGGATTATTAACCCCAGGACATATGATGCTGCTGATTATTAACCACCAGGTACATATGATGCTGCAGAATTATTAACCCCAGGACATATGAAATAGAGCCGCAGATCAATAACACCCAGGAACATATGATGCTGCAGATTATTACCCTGTCCAGCACTTATATTGATGCAGAATTATTAGCCCCAGGACATATGATGCTTGCAGATTAATTACCCAGGACATATATGGCCTGCAGATTATGCCCCAGGACATAATGACATTCAGCGCTGCGCAGATTAACTACCCCAGGACATATGATTGCTGCACTATTATGACACCCAGCACATATGATGCTGCTATGATTATTAGCCAACCGGACCTGCATACTATGTCACTTATTCCCCCCAGAACATATGATGCCTGCATGATTAATTACCCCCAGAAACATATGGATGCTGCCAGCGATTATTACCCCCAAGAACATACACTGACGTGCTAGCAGATTACACTCACACCACTGATACATCGATGCTTGCCCTAGATTTATAGAGCCTAAGTCCACTGCTCAGGCTCAAAGATCGTATCTTCCGTTGCCTACTCTTTCGTTTTTTAACAACGCGCCGAGCAGATAACTACTCGTCAGTGTGGTGCACCATACGACGGGCAAATAGATAAAAAGACGAGGTTGCAGTCCTACACACAGCGTCGTCCTTTCTTCTCGCCCTTGTCTTTCGCAAGCGGCGTATTATACACATGCTGTATAATACGCCGGTGCGTCTCGTCTTCTTGACGTCTTACCCATACAATGCTATACCTGGGGGAAAACGAGAAGCGTCCGACGGCTTGTGCACAAAGCTGAACAAAGCCGCGGGTCTTGCATCCAGGAGCAGTGAGAACGACGCTTTGGGCCGGTTTTTCTCTGTGTCAGTCTGTACGACAGTAGACCATCATTTCTCCCAGATGCAGATCCCATTTACATTTAACCACATTGAACCCCATTTGCCAAGTGGATAGCCGCAAGCACACAGTGCTGTCCCGAGTTCTGCCTTAGCACTATATATGATCATCTCCATAGATTGCAGCTACCCTGCATAGCTTGGTGAGTCATCTGCAAAGATCGAGAACCCGTGCTATCGTAGTCCCTTCCTACTTATATTCATTTAAAAAATACATAAATGAGAGAGGGACCCCAAACTGAGCCAAGTGGCTACACCACTCACAACAGGGACCTACTCAGAGAGGAGGCGTCATTTACCACACACTCACAACCAGGGACCACTCAAGGAGGCGGGTCATTTACCACCACTCACAACCAGGGACCACTCAGAGTATGCGTCATTTACTCACCACTCACAGACCAGGGACCACCTCAGGAGGATGCGTCATTTACCACGCACGTCACAACCAGGGACCACTCAGAAGGAGGCGTCATTTACCACCACTCACACCAGTTGGACCACTCAAGAGGGCTTCATTTACAACCCTCACACCAGGGACCCCTCAATGCGTCATTTGACCTCCACTCACAACCAGGGACACTCAAGGAGGCGTCATTTACCACCACTCACAACCAAGGACCAACTCAGAAAAAGCTCATTTACCACCACTGCACCACCGTGACCACTTCAGAGGAGGCTCATTTACCACCACTCACAACCAGGGATCCATCTCAGGAGAGGAGTCATTACACACCTACTCACCACCCAGGGACCACTCAGAGGAGGAGTCATTTACCAACACTCACCACCGGGAGCACTCAGGATATAGGAGTCATTTACACACCACTCACACCCACCGGTGAGCACAGACGAGGAGTCATTATACCACCACTCAACACCGGAGCACTCTCATAGGAGATCATTTACCACCAACTCACCACCGGAGGCACTCAGAGGATAGTCATTACCACCACTCACCACCGGGGACCACATCGAGGGAAGGAGTCATTACCACCACCTCAACCACCGGGGAGGGAAGCGACTCAAGATGAGTGAGACATTACCACCACTCACCACCAGGACCACTCAGAGAGGAATCATTTACCACCACACAGCCACCGGGGACCACTCAGGAGGAAGGAAGTCAGTTTATCTCTGCGTACGATACCAGCAGCCAGCTTCTTTTGATCCAATTTACACATGTTATCCTCTAACCATGTGGATCTAATTTTACCCAATCAAACGGATTAGAGGGACAGTTTGTCACCACACTCACTGCAGAAACGTCCTAAAATCACAATATACCAACAGCTGCCCCTGTACATGGAGGGATACACGGGGCCCTGAGACACTATTATCCACAGCCACCCCTGACACTGGGAGATTACACGGGCCCTGAGACCACTATATCCACAGCCGCCCCTGCTGGAGGACATACACGGTCCTAGACACTATATCCACAGCCACCCCTGACCATGGCGGATACTCGGGGCCCTGAGACCACTATTACTCACAGCCGCCCCGGACATGGAGGATACACTGGGCCGGCAGACACTATATCCAAGCACGCCCAGTGACATGGGAAGAACACGGGCCCTGGAGAACACTATATCCATCAGCGTACCCTGACATGAGGATAAACCACGGGCCTGAGCACTAACCTCACAACCGCCCCCTGATCATGGAGGAATTAACACGGGGCCTGGATGACACTATATCCACACCTCCGCCTTGACATGGAGGATACACGTGGCCGATGAAGAATCACTATATCCACAGCCTGTCTCCTGACAGGCGATACACTGGCCCAACGACTATATCCGACAGCCCGCCCTCCACACCATGAGATACACAGGGCCGCTGACGACACTATATCCACAGCCAGCCCTGACATGGAAGGATACACACGGGAGCCTGAGACACTGATAATCCACACGGCCCCTGAACATGGAGATACACGGCGGGCCCAACATCTATAATCCACTGCCGCCCTTGGACATGGAGATACACGGGGCCTGCGAGACACGATATCCACAGCCGCCCCTGACATGGAGGATACACGGGGCCTGATACACTATCCCCACAGAGCCGCCCGTCGACATAGGATGTACACCACTTGGGCCTGAGACACTATATCCACAGTCCGCCCCTGACATGGAGGGATTAACACGGGCCTGAGACACTATATCCAACAGCCGCGCCCCTGACACTGGAGGATACCACTGAGCCTGAGACACTATATCCGCACATCCGCCCCTGACAGTGGACGATTCACGGGTGGGCCCCTGAGACACTATTTCCACAGCCGCCGCCTGACATGGAGGAGACACGGGGCCTGAGACACTGATATCCACACACCGCCCGTACATGAGGATCACACCGGGGGCCCTGATACAACATATAACTCCCCAGCCCCCCTGACTTGAGGATACCCGGTGGCTGAGACACTATATCCGACACCCGCCCCTGACATGAGGATACACGGGGCCTGAGACACATATATCCGACATCCCCCCTGACATGGCGATACACGGGCCCCGGGACCCTCTACCCCATGCCGCCCCTGAACATCGAGCGATACACGGGCCTGGAAGACCTATATCCACAGCGCCCCATGACATTGAAGGATACAAGGGGGCCTCGAGACCACTATATCCACCGATCCGCCCCTGACATGGAGAAGACACGCTTCAGACATCTATATCCACAGCTGCCCTTGACACTATGGAGGAATACACGGGGCCATGAAGACCACTATATCCACGAGCCTCCCCTGACATGGAGGATACACGGGCCTGAGAGCACGATATCGACGAGCTTGCCGCCTGACATGGAGGATACACGGGCCTGAGACACGTATGATTCCACAGCCCCCCTGACATGGAGTTATACAGCGGCCTGAGACACTATATCCAGCAGCCCCCTGACATGAGAGTCACCTCGCCTGAGACACTCTATCCCCCCAGCCGCCCGCTGTGACATTGCGCGAGGATACCGAGGCCCCGATCACTAATGTATTCCACACCGCCCTTGGACCATGGAGTTACACGGGGCCTAGAGACACTATATCCACAGCCGCCCTGACATGGAGGATACTACGGGCGGAGACACCTAATATCCACAGCCGCGCCCTGAACATGGAGGATTCACGGGCCTTGAGACACTCATATCCACAGCCGTCCTGACATGGAGATACACTGGCCTGAGACACATATCCACAGCCGACCCCTCGCACATGGAGGATACACGGGAGCTGAGACTCTATATCCCCAGCCAGACCCCTGTACATGGAAGGAGATACGACGGGGTCCTGAAGACGACTATATCCACAGCCGCCCCTGACATGGAGGATACACAGGGCCTGAGACACTATATCCGACGAGCCGCCACCTGACATGCGGAGGAGATACCGGGGCCTGAGACACTATATACACTAGCCCACCACCTGAAATAGAGGATACTCGGCACTGACGACACAAAACTTGCCACAGCGCGCCCCTGACATAAGGATACACGGGGCCTAGAACAGCAATAACCACAGCCGCCCTCGACATGAGGAGACACTGGCCTGAGACACTATATTCCACAGCGCGCCCCTAGACCAATGGAGATACACTCGGGAGCCTGAGACACTCTATTCCACAGCCGACCCCTGACATGGAGGATACACGGGCCTGTAGACACTATAATCCACAGCCCGCTCCCTACTATGGAGGATACACGGGCCGGAGAAAGCTATATCCACAGCCGCCCCTGAACCGGAGGATACACGGGAGCTGAGACACTATATCCAAAGCGCCCTCTGACATGGAGGATACACGGGGCTTCCAGACACTATATCCACAAGCCGCCCCTGACATGAGGATACACAGGCCCAGGACACTATATCCACAGCCGCCCCTGACCACGAGGATACCGGGCCTGGAGACACTAATAGTCCACAGCCGCCCCTGAACAATGGAGAAACACGCTGAACTACTAGATCCACAGCCGTCCCGCTGAACACTGGATGATACACGGCTGCCTGAGATCACTATATCCACAGCCCTCTACATAGGATGATACACGGGGCCTGTAGACACTATATCCACAGCCCGCCCTGAACATGGAGTTATGAACACGGGGCCCTCGGACTACTATATCCCACTAGCCCCCTGACATGGAGTATACACGGGCCGTGAGACAACAAGTATCCACAGCCGCCCCTGACATGGAGATAACACGGGCCCTTGAGACACATAATCCCCAGCCGCCGCCATACATGGATGATCACGGGGCCCGGAGGACACTATATCCGATCAGCCGACAACCCACGACAATGTGGAGAACACACGTGGGCTCTCGCACACTATATCCACCACCGCCCTGACCATCGAGTATGGATTCACGGGCCGGAGACACTATACCCACACTGCCCCTGACATGGACAGGATACACGGGGCCTGAATGTGACAAAATCTATATCACACCAAGCGTGCCCGCATCCAGACTTCTATCTCACCTCTACATAAAAAAAAGATTCAGATTGAGGGTCTGGCAGCTTCTGTCCTTTGTAAATCCATAGCTGCAATCACTAATAATATTGTGTTTGTCCACATATTCCAGTATATAGTCCCTTATGAGACCCCCTCAAACATATTGTCCACAACAATTTAAACTTACTGGTCCTATAATTACTTATGGGCAATGACTTGGAGCCTTTTTTGAACATGGGAACTACATTTTGCCTTGCGCAGTCTCCTGGTACTATACCAGTCACCAGGAATCTCTAAATATCATGTACAGTCCACACCAATAACTGAGCTGAAGCTCTTTAAGAATGTCTGTTGGGTGAATGCCAACAGGGGCCTGAGTCCTCGCATCACATTCAGTTTAACCTTTGGCTTTGACTATTTTACTACACTGAGGCCAATTAATTATAGTCAGATATGTATTAACAGTACTGCCCCCACCTAATTCTGCACTGGCCACCCCCCCATCAACTTGACTATTTCATTGATATATATATACTGAGGCTGAAGAACCTATTTAGCTCACCTCTTCCTTCTCTGTATCACCATAGTGTTTGTGAGTATTTTGGTACTTTTTCATTTTTTTTATTTATTTTAATGGTTTGTTTGGATGACCACCCCCCACACAGTTTTTTAAGGGTCCTACTTGCCTCTGACTTCGCTTTTATGACATTATATATGCTTAAAAGAATTTCTTGGGGGTTTGGTCTTGCTGAGTCCTCGCCACCGTCAATTACATTTAGAATTTTAGCTGCTTTATCACCTTTTTTTAAGATTTATATTAAGATCTCTGTTAATTTCAAGGCTGATGCCGAGCCCTCTGACTTATATTTTAAATCCCTTTTATTTATTTGCCCACACTTAACAGGAAAATCATGAGCCTGGTCTCGGTACTGTTACAGGAACTGCTGTGAGTAATATCGCTACCAAGTCTACCCTGCACTACAAAGCCCAGCATGCACCCCGATCCCTTAACTCTGAGCTACCGGTCCTTTTCCACGCGGTTTCTGCATGTTCCACAACTCAGTAGATCTCGACTCTCATAAGCGCGCACGTACGCTTCGTGTCCCTGCTTGAATAGAATGACCTTGCAAGGCGAGGGCATTGAGCTAGCGGATTACAACAAGAACACCATGTTCATAACTAACAGCAGAGAGGCGCCCTGAAAAAACCTGCACTGGAGAGAGCCCCAAAAATACCGACCCGAGGAAACCTGCTGGAGAGAGCGCCCCAAAAATACCGACCTGAGGAAACCTGCTGGAGAGAGCCCCAAAAATACCGACCCGAGGAAACTCTTTTGCCTGGCTAGGGAGCGCCCCCAAAAATACCGGTACTCCGAGATACCTGCTGAGTAGAGCCAAAATACTGACAGGAAAACCTCTTGAGAGAGCCCTCAAAAATACCAGGACTACCGAGGAAACCTGCTGGAGAGAGCCCCAAAAATACCGACCTGAGGAAACCTGCTGGAGAGCACCCCAAACATACCGACCCGAGGAAACCTGCTGTAGAGCGCCCCAAAAATACCGACCCGAGGAAACCTGCTGGAGAGAGCGCCCCAAAAATACCGACCTGAGGAACCGTGCATGTAGAGAGGCCCACAACAACACCGACGCCGACGGCAAAACCTGCTGCAGAGCAGCGCCGCCAAAAATACACGCGACACACGTAGGAAACCTGCTGGAGAGAGCGCCCCAAAAATACCGACCCGAGGAAACCTGCTGGAGAGAGCGCCCCAAAAATACCGACCCAGAAACCTGTCTGGAGTAGAGCGGCCCCAATAAAATACCGACCGAGAAACCAGCTGGTCAATGCCGCGCCCTCAAAAATTACCGACACCAGAGGAAACCTGCTGGAGTAGCGTCGCACAACCCGAGAAAATACCGACCTTAGAAAACCTCCATGCGAAGCATCCCACCAAAACTACCGACCCCACGAGGAAACCTGCTGGAGAGCGCGCCCCGAAAATACCGACCCGTGGAAACCTGTAGCAGAGGGCGTCCCAAAACAACAACCCTACAGAGGTGATGGGAGCACACCCAGACAAACACCAGGCCGAGACAATCTGCCGCGGTACAGATCAGCGCATGGCCGTCTGGGTCTACGTGCATCTGAAACAACTCGGAAAAGCTGGGTGAATCCAACATGGCAGTCACCCAGCGTTCCTGGAGCAGCCTCCGATCTAGGACTTCAGGGCCTATGAAAGCTCTCACAGTGCAGCATCCAAGTGGCGGTGGAGGTCACAGACACCAGCGACCGCCTCAGCGGCTCTGAGACTACAACTACCAGCATCTCAGCAGAGCTGCAGTCCACTGTGGCATGCTGGGACGGTACACAAGCCGGTCACAGACATCTATATAATGTGCCCAAAATACCTCGTCTCCCATCTGAGGGACGAATGGAGAGCGACGCGGAATAGTATCCAGGATCCACTGGGGTGGGATCCACTCCTCGCTGGGCTCCCCCTCCATGGACAAGGCAAGACCTCACAGTCTCAGCTTCTCTAACAGTAGCGAGAGAACGACAAGACTGATATGAGAATGCCGCCAAAAATCACCAAGGAGATCTGAACAGGATCCAGACATACCTGTCGCGCCGCTATGTCAAGATATACTATACCAATCAATCCACACTGGCCAGACTTTACCATTCTCCACAATGCCAGACATTACTAAACAAATCAAGTCCTCGAGGGCCATGTGCATTACTATACAATCATTTCACATCCGCACGTGCTAACATTACAAACAATCATTCCGCAACTGCCAGACATAGACTAAACAATCATCCCGTACAACTGCCAGACGATACTAAACAAGTCATTCCGCACTGCCCCTGAACATAACTAAACAATCATCTCGCACACGCCGAGCCATACACTAGAACACTCTCATTTCTGCACTGTCCAAGACATTACTATCCAATCATTCCGCTATGCCAGACATTACTATCCAATCATTCCGCTATGCCAGACATTACTATCCAATCATTCCGCTATGCCAGACATTACTATCCAATCATTCCGCAATGGCAGACATTACTAAACAATCATTCCGCACTGCCAGATCAATTACGTTCCAATCATTCCCGCAATGCCACACTTGACTGATCTAATCATTCCGCTATGGCATTAAACATACAAAACAATCATTTCCGCAACTGCCAGGACGATTACTAAGCAATCATTCCGCAATGCCAGACATTACTAAACAATCATTCCGCACTGCCAGACATTACTAAACAATCATTCCGCACTGCCAGACATTACTAAACAATCATTCCGCACTGCCAGACATTACAAGTCGCTCCCCGATCCCAGACATTACTATCTAATCATTCCGCTATCCCAGACATTACTATACAATCATTCCGCAATGCCAGACATTACTAAACAATCATTCCGCAATGCCAGACATTACTATACAATCATTCCGCAATGCCAGACATTACTAAACAATCATCATCACGCAATCTGCCAGACATTACAATTATCAGTAATTCGGCATGCAGATCAATTACCTAAACAAATCTACTCTACCGCAATGCCAGACCAAATATCACTCAAACACATCATTCCGAGCAATGCCAGACATTACCTACATACAATACAATCTGCAATGACCCAGAACGATTCACAAACAACCATTCATCTCCGCACTGCCTAACATAACTAAACCAATCATTTCCGCACTGCCAGACATTACATAACCAATCATTCCGCCACTTGCCCCAGACATAACACTAAACAATCATTTCACTGCCAGAAGCATTACAATCCATCTATTCCGCTTGTTGCCTAGACATTACTATCCTAAATCATTCGCTTATAGCCAGACCAATACCTAATACAATCATTCTGCAATGCAGACATTTCTAACATCATTCTGGCAAATGCAGACATTTAGATACAATGCAGTCCGCATGCCTACATTTAACTAAAACAATCATTCCGCACTGCCAGACATTACTAAACAATCATTCCGCAATGCCAGACATTACTATACAATCATTCCGCAATGCCAGACATTACTAAACAATCATTCCGCAATGCCAGACATTACAAGTCGCTCCCCGATCCCAGACATTACTATACAATCTTTCCGCACTGCCAGACATTACTATACAATCATTCCGCAATGCTAGACATTATCAGTCGCTCCCCGATCCCAGACAGACATTACTATACAATCATTCCGCAATGCCAGACAATACTATACAATCGTTCCGCAATGACAGACATTACCAGTCGCTCCACGATGCCAGACATTACTAAACAATCATTCCGCACTACAACTCCCCACCAGACAGAGCAGGATGCTGGGAGAGGTGGGTCTCCAGTGCGGCCGGTACGGTCACCCAGCTCACCTTCCTGCGGGTCTGCTTGCGCCTGCGCTGCCGCTCCTCCTCCCTCCCGGGGTTCTCGTCCTCGGAGCTGCTGCACATCTTCCGCGTCGTCTGCCGGGTTTGCCTTTTCGGGGGCTGGAGGTTAATCCCAGCGTCGGCCGTCCAATCCGAATACTCGCTAGAGGTGTCACTACAATATGAAGGGGGCGATGAGAATGAGCCCAGAGGGGGCAACACCCCGCCCGGGGCAGACACATCACCAGGGGCAACACCCACCCCTCCTGTGTTACCCACCCCGGGGCAGATACATCACCAGGGGCAACACCCACCCCCTCCTGTGCTACCCACCCCGGGGCAATACATCATCAGGGAAAACACCCCCCCTCCTGTTTACCCACCCCGGGGCAGATACATCACCGGGGCAACACCCACCCCGGGGCAGATACAGCAACACCAACACCTCCTGTGCTACCCACCCCGGGGCAAAGACATCACCAGGGGCATCACCCATCCTGGGGCAGATACATCACCAGGGGCAACACCCACCCCGGGGCAGATACATCACCAGGGGCAACACCCACCCCTCCTGTGGTACCCACCCTGGGGCAGATACATCACAGCAGTCAAGATCCTCCCCTGCCCCACTACCCTCCCCGTGTACAATTTTGCCCCACCCCCACCTCCTCAGCCACGAGTAATTGAGGCTCCTGAAATCTACTCATCCTTTTGGCTGAGAGAGAGCGACGCCCGCCCCCGGGCACAGGGGGTCCCTGGCAGCAGTACCTGGAGGAGCTCTCCGATTGCCACGCAGCGGCCACTTCCCCATCAGAGGCCTCGCTGGAGGCGCGCGACTCCTCGTCCTGCAGAGAGAGGGACACGTTACCTGCACTGACCCCGGAGAATCCAGCGACTATTTTTCTTTTTACAAATTTAAAAAACCCACCTGAGCAGAATTTTCCCTTTTCTTCCTCCAATTTTTTACTTCCTGGTTGAGAATTTTCCCTTCTCGTCGTGATATTATGCGGGCGGCCATCTTGCCTGCACCCTTTTTTTTTTTTAAAAAGGAAAAAATTTTAGAACGATGTTTTAATGGCAGTTTTTCATGGACAAAAGGAAGCCTGTGATCGGGAGCAGCCCCCATTGCCCTTTTTTATAAAAGAGTGTTTTTGAGCAGGGTTTCATGCCCTAGGGAAAAAGTCATGTCAGGGGGGGGAGGGGGCGAACGTGACACCCTCCGATTGTAAACCCCCGTGCCCCCTGTGGAAAACAATCCTGGCAGATCTTCCCTATAACTCTGTGCTTTTTTCCGCTGTTATTCCCCCCTTAAAAATGAAATGGCGAATCCGTCAGGTGGGCGTTACCTTTTCCAGTTTTTCAAAGGGAGTGTCAAACTAAATTGGACAATGTCAGACTGTGCAGGACACCTCCACAATTGTTAACACCCATCTGCCCCGTTTTCAGATATAGTTTTTAAAAAGGGAATTAAACAGAGGAACACCCAGGGAACCCAAAAGGCGGGGAAAGGGGGACAGGGAGCACGAGGCTTTAAACAAGGGGGTTTTTTTCAGGAAGGTCGCGGGAAAACGGTGCAATGCGGAGTTTTTCCTCCCAGTCTGCCCGACCCCTGAAAGCGCCCCCCTTTTCCCCGGGGGTTCAGATACCCCGCTGAGCTCTGCAATCCCCCCCCATTTTTTTGTACCGGTTGCGGTTTCGGGGAAACGGCTCCATGTTGGATCGGGTCTGGTAGGCGTGAGGTCGCTTCTTCTGCACCCTGCGCAGGGCCCGTCCGCTGCACACCTGAATTCACCCCCGAAAGAGGGACACGAGGCTGGGACCGGCCCGACACAGGGGAAAGTTTCCCCCCCCTCCCCAATGCGGGGTACCCGGGCCCCCCAACACAGAGGTGACCCCCCCCCCCCCCGCCAATGCTGGGTGAGCCGGCCCGACACAGAGGAGATCCCCCCCCCAATGCGGGGGACCCCGGCCCAACAAAAGGGGTTGACCCCCCCCCCCCCGCCAATCTGGGGGGCCCGGGCCCGCCAAAAGAAGATCCCCCCCCCCAATGCGGGTACCCGGCCCCAAACGAGGAACCCCCCCCCCCCCCCCCCCCCAAATGTGGTGAGCCCCCCAACACAGAGGAATCTTCCCCCCCCCCATGGGGTGAGCCGACCCAACAGAGGAGATCCCCCCCCAATGCTGGGTGGGCCGGCCCGACACAGAGGGATCCCCCTCCCCCCAAGCGGGGGTGAGCTGGCCCAACACGAGGAGATCCCCCCCCCAATGCGGGGTGAGCCCCCCCAACATAGAGGAGATCTCCCCCCCCCCCCCCCCCAAATGCTGGTGATCCGGGCCCCCGACACAGGGGGATCTCCCCCCCCAATGCGGGGTATCCGGCCCCGACAAAGGAATCTCCCCCCCCAATTTGGGGTGAGTGGGCCCGACACAGAGGAGATCCCCCCCCCCCCAATCTGGTACCGGCCCGCAAAAGGAGACCCCCCCCCCCCCCCCAATCGGTTGGGCCGGCCCGACACAGAGGAGATCCCCCTCCACCCCCCATGGGGGTTACCGGGCCCCCGACCAAGGAAAACCCCCCAATGCTGGGTGACCGGCCCACACAGAGGAGTCCCCCCCCCCCCCCCCCCCCCCCAATCTGGGTGAGCCCCCCCAACACGAGGGGGGAACCCCCCCCCAATGCTGGGTGACCCGGGCCCACCAGAGGAGATCCCCCCCCCCAATTGGGTGACCCGGGCCCGACACAGGGGAATCCCCCCCCCAATGCTGGGTGAGCCGGCCCGACACAGAGGAGATCCCCCCCCCCCTCCCAATGCTGGGTGAGCCGGCCCAACACAGAGGAGATCTTCCCCCCCCGCCCCCCAATGCGGGGGTGACCGGCCCGACAAAAGGGGAAATCCCCCCCCCCAATGCTGGGAGGGGCCCGGACAAGGAAATCCCCCCCCCCCCCCAATGCCGGGTGACCCGGGGCCCGACACAAGGAGATTCCCCGCCCTCCCCCCCAATGCGGGGTGACCCGGGCCCGACACAGAGGAAACCCCTCCCCCCAATGCTGGGTGGGCCGGCCTGACACAGAGGAGATCCCCCTCCCCCGCCAATGCTGGGTGAAGGCCAACAGGAATCCTGGCCCCGCCCCCAAAACTGCCCCCCCCACCATATAGGCGGCCCAGCAAAAAAGATCCTGCTCCCCCCCATGTACTGACCCTCTGCGCTGGGTGAGCCGGCTTCCTCCCTTTCCGTGAGTAAAAGAATCTCCTGTCACCCTTCCCAAATTCGGCAACCCCACACCCTGCAACAGAGCCACACAATACACCTTACATGCTTACACTGAATCAACTCCAGACTCACTCACTTTTCGTGGTGCAGTACTGTACATACATTACTTACCCTTACTGACCTGACTTACATCCGTATTATCCTCCAGAGCCCCTTTCCACTTTCTGCGGGTGCAGTATAAAAATTACATT
>JAODAL010031902.1:0-47772 GCA_025379985.1 Phyllomedusa bahiana | reverse complement strand
AAAAACTTTTGGGTCAGAAGGTTTAATGGTCATTCTGCGGTACAGGACAGATTAGTTAGTGTCCAGTTAAATAAAATGGTGGTTGAAAGACTCCTTTTTGCGGAAACTTTTTAAATCTGGGGGTCATGCAGGTTTGGGGCTCATGCTGGTTCCGGGACAGGGATATTCAATGTCCAGTTCAAGTAACATGATGGTTCAAATCATACTGCCTTCTGGCACTTTTTAATTTGTGGGTGATTCAGGTTTAAGGGTCATGCTGTGGTGCAAGACAGGGATAGTGAATGGTCTGTGACTTTTTTTCTGTGACTTTTTATAACCTAAGTGTGTTGCCTAAGATGTAGCACAGTATCCATTTGACTGTTGTGGATGTTAATTTCAGCTTCTCCAGCCTTGTTTGGGTGTAATAATGAAGGTGTTGTTGCTCTCCCATAAGACTTTAATGGTAATCGCTCATAATCGATGCTCACTATCGAAAAACCTTATCGATAGCGGCCGACTATCGACTATCGCTCGATCTCGATAGCCAATGCAATCGCTCAACACTAATCCTGACAGCTGTTCTTTAAGATAATATGCTAAGTATCTAAAAGGCTCTACTATGTCTCACTTCTTATTCGTTAAAGGTATCTGAAATAAAATGTTTCGACTTTTCAAAGAACTTTCTCGTTGTCTTGTCTTTATTTCTCTCCGCGTCAAGTTTCTCCAAAAAGCACACCTGTTTCAGCGTCGTCACTAACTCCCCCACTGTCGGTGCTTTGTCTTCTAACCAATGCCTCAAAATTGCAACCAAAAGCGTAAGCTGTAGACCTATATCTTTACTAAATGTAATCTTCCCTCCTCCCGTATCTTTCCGGACAAATACATAATGAAATAGACAGCTCTGAGAAGTCTGTGATACTGCCTGTTCCCAAACCCTTGCAATATATCTTATCATTTTTGACCAATACTCTTTGACTTGGCATTCCCAAATACTGCTTTATCTAGACCACACTTTGGGAAGCTTGTCAAGTAGGCAGTGTTATTCTTACCAAAAGGCAAATCAAATGCATATATTGCCCTATGTGCTAGTCTAAACAGCAATTCCCTCCACTGTTCGCCAATCTCACTGCCTCCAGTCCTCTAAGAATTTTGTCACTAATATCCTCATTCACGAGTTCTGTTTCCCATTTTTTAAACGCCTTGGATGCCAATGTAGCAGACGACCACTCCTGAATATTGGTGTAAGGGTTCGGTGGATTCGCTGGACCACCGCAAGCGATGATAGTTAAGCCACGCCAGGGAGCGGAGTCTAAGTAGCCCCCGGTATTCACCAGAGCCCGCCGCAAAGCAGGATGGACTTACTGCGGCGTGAGGCTACCAGGTCGCCACCGCCTACGTGACTTGCTTGCGATGGCGGCCGGGGTACTGCGAGGTACAGAATCGTAATCCAGAAGAGTAGTCGGGGACAGGCAGGAGGTCAGGGCAGGCGGCAGAGATTCGTGGTCAGAGACGGGCAGACGGTCAGGGCAGGCAGCAAACAGGCAAGGTCAGGAAACGTACCGGAACACGGGTGATTAGACAGGACTTTCCAACACTCTAAACTAGGCAAACGCACACCAACAGTCTGGCAGAGAGTGCTGGGGGCATATTCCTTATATAGGACCAGCAGCTGGCAATTGACCCAATTACCGGCGTACTGGCCCTTTAAATCCAGACCAGCCGTCGCGCGCGCGCGCCTAGGGAGCGGGTACGCGCGCGGCGGCTGGGACAGGCAGGAGCAGCGTACACCGGAGCATGGACGGGTAAGTGAGCAGGCGCCGGACCTCGGGTGGCAGGGGGATGGTCGCGGGCAGGGGGGCGGCCGCGGGGGGCAACGGCACCCGCGCACGCCCCCATGACAATAGGTCTATATTCTAGATATAACCCTGGGCCCTCCAGTAATTTTGAGTATCGCTCCAAATTCCTCAGGGTCATCTATCTTTTCTAGGATATGTAGCCTTGATTTTAAATAGCTCTTTAATTGTAAATATTGAAATCTATGACCCCCCCTCCCAAAGCATATCTGTCCTCCACCTCTTCCCATGTCATAAAGTTCCCTGCAGGAGATGTCATCAGATCTCCCAACCTTAGAATTCCTTTTTGTTTCCATCTGTCAAAAAGTTTGCTCTCTCTCCCTTGACTAAACTCTGGTCGGGACCACAGAGGCAAGACTTTAGTAACACACATCGGTCTGTTATACATCTTCCTAACATGTCTCCAGGTTGCCATAGTGTCTTTAAACACTATATTATTTTTCGCCACCTCTGGTAATTTGCTATACGGGGTGTGAAGTAATGCTGCAAAACCCACAGGTGAACCAACTGGTCTTCCACCTCTGGGTTAGAGAGAAAGTTTGTCCCATTTAACCAATCTAACACCTCCCACCATAACCCTACCATATTGTAATTACTTATATCCTGTATTTCAGCCCCCCCCCCCCCTTGTCCTCTCCTAATCAACAGTTTCTCTATAGAAATCTTAACTCTCTTGCCCTTCCATATAAAAGACGAAAATTCCCCCCTTAATTTATTCATGTCCTTATGTTTCAATAACACTGGGATATTTTGCAATGGATATAGTAGTCTGGCAAAACTCACCATTTTAATCAAATATACGTGCCCCATAAGGGACTATGGGAGGTGTCCCCACCTCTCCATTTCCTCCACAATCTTCTTTATTATAGGAATATAATTTAAAATGATATCAGAAGGATTTACCTCAAAACTTTGACCTGCTAAATTTCAAATTTCAATAGATATTATTATTAACCCCCGTTTATTTTTCCCCCTATTATTTCTGTTCCCTTACAATAAAAGTTGACACTTATCCTTATTAATTTTGTAACCTGAGAAGGATCCAAAATGTTCCAAAAGTTCCAGGACACTACCAACTTGATCCATGGGGTTATCCATGAAAAGAAGCATGTCATCCGCAAAACACACAAGTTTAGCTCTTTCCTCCCCACTTGTATTCCCTTATAAATAGTGTTGAGCTTGCGTTGGCTATCGAGATCGACGATAGTCGATAGCCCTGCCCTATCGAAAAGGGTTTTTTCAAATAGTTGACATCGATATAGGATTACCATTAAACCCTAGGGAGAGCAACAAAAAACCTCATAATTAAAACCCAAACAAGCTGGAAAGCTGAAATTAACATCCACAACAGTCAAAGGGATACGCTACATCTTAGCCACCAACCTTAGGTATAAAAGTCCCAAAAAAAGTCCCAACCATTCACTATCCCTGTCTTTACACAGCATGACCCTAAACCTGCATCACCACAAATTAAAAATGCCAGAAGGCAGTATGATTTGAAACCATCATGTTACTTAACTGACATTGGAATATCCCGTCCTGAACGCATCATGAGCCCCAAACCGCATGACCCCAGATTAAAAAGGCCAAAAAAGGATCTTTCAACCACCATTTTAGTTGAACTGGACATTGACTATACCTGTCCTGCACAGCAGAAGCCCCAAACCTAAAACCCCAGTTTTAAAAAAGTGCCGAAAAAAGGAGTCTTTCAACCACCATTTTAGTTGAACTGGACACAACTATATCTGTCCTGTACCGCAAATGACCATTAAACCTGTCGACCCACAGTTTAACAAAGTGCCAAAAAAGGGAGTCTTTCAACCACATTTTAGTTGAATTTGGACATATACTGTCCCTGTCCGGGGCCACAGATAAAACCATTAAACCTGCCCTGAACCCCAATTACAAAGTCCGGAAAAAGGAGTCTTTCACCACCATTTTAGTTAACTAGCCATATACGTCCCTGTCCTGGGCCACAGTTTTACCATTAAACCTTCGACCCCCTATTACAAATGCCGGAAAAAGGATCTTTAAACCACCATTTTAGTTGAACTGGACATGACTAGAACTCCTGTGCCACAGCATGACCGAGTCCGGAGTTACAGTGGTGGGGTGAGACCCCCAGGCTGGCGTCCTTCATCTATTAACACCAGTTAAAATGCCTTGAGGCAAGCAACAAAAACTGTCCGTGCTGAAGCAGATGCAGAAGCGAAGGTGAAACTCACCTTCCTCAGTACACAGTCAAGACTGGTTCGCTTGCCCCCCGTATGAGTGCGGACCAATTACTTCACTTGGAAATACTGGTGGTTACCTCCTGTTACACCCAGGTGCCCTTTTGCTTGGCCATTCTTTTTCTCATTTTACTCAACTGCTGGAGGAAATTGTTCTCTGTAACTTTTTCCCTCTTTTCCTGCTCCATACTCCATGTCCTCCTAATAACCTAAAATCTGTCAAGTTTCCTGTAACTCCCTTGTACAATTAGGGAATTTTTTTACCAGCTATTTTTACATGCAATTTTTAGTAGTTTAATTCTAAAAACACATTCTTAAAATAAATGGAATCCCCCAAATTTTTTTGTTTCCTTTTTTTCATTGAAATTAAATGGGTTTCTCAATACAGGATTGATAGCTATTTTTAAAGATCTTGCAAAAACAAGTCATTTTGCAATATGTGTCCATAACAGGTCCTACCTATTCCTTTTCTGAAGCACCATCCCCCCTTAAGCCACTCTTTACAATTTTTGAAGAACAAATTTGTCGTTAGAAACAACATTTTTTAGAATGGACCGTAGTATAGCTGCATTCACAGCAAAATGCCCCCAAAAATTCAAAACATGACCATGACCACTTTACAATTGTGAAGAACAAATGTCCTATTAAAACAACATTTTTTTAATAGGACCTGTATATTGCTGCATTTCAAAGCAAAATGCCCCAAAAATTCAAAGCATACCCTTGAGCCACTTTGACAATTGTGAAGAACAAATGTCTGTTAGAAACAACATTTTTTTATAATAGACCTGTAGTTTTGCTGCAATCAAACAGCATGACCAAAAAATTATAAAAATGACTTCTCAGCCACTTTTAAAAAATTGGGAGAAATTCCCACTTAGAAGCCACATTTCTGTTCAAAGGACCATGAAAAATTGCTGTATCCACACTAATGACCCCAAAAATTATAAATATGACTTCTCCCACTGTTAAAAATTGTGAGGGAGAAAGCCACTTAGAAGCCACATTTCTTTCCCAAAGGACCAGATTATTGCGTATCTCACCTACATGACCCAAAAATTATAAATATGACTTCTCAGCCACTAAATAAAAAATTGTGAGGAGAAAATGCCACTTAAAGCCACAAAATTTTTTCCAAAGGCCAAAAATTATAGCTGTATCTCACAGCAAACATGACTCAAACCATTGACAATGGAAAACTTTTTAAGATAAATTTAGTAATTTGGAATGGTTTCATGAAACCTTGTTTGTCTTTACAGTCTCCTCAAGCAAAAGAGAATAAAGGGAGGAAAAGAGAAATAAAATTGCAGAAAAATGATCATTTTAAAAAACATTTTTCAAGGCCATTTCTTTGAAAAGGTAATTTAAGTAACCGCAACTAATCTTTGCCTTTGCAATTGGGGCCACAACATAATCATAGATCCTTTGCTGATTCATCTTGATGAAAGTTAACGATCACATTATCTGTGGAAACCCGGGATGCGTTTGTCTTAATGACACCTCCAGCTGTGCTGAGGTCCGCTCGATTACGCTGGCTGCTGGGCAGAAACACTCTAGGGGTGACCCAGCTCGGGCCATTCGTCCCATTTTGGATTACCAAAAAATATTGGGTGGACACATGCAAAAACTCGTGTGGAGACGCAGATAGCCCGTGCACCATGATTTTAACCCATCTCGTGTGTTGATTGTGCCCTGAAAGTGCATGCGTTTGGTAGGTGGTAAACAAAGATTGCCAAGGTCACCCATTAGGCTTCCACCACCTTCCTCCCTGCTGCCGCACCCTACTTGGGACTCTACTGCTGTCACGTCGCTGATGTTGTTCCACCCTGACATTTGGGAACGTGAAGCAGACGCAACAGATGTCTCCATTTTATCAATCAGCAGGTCTCCATTTCCTGCATTTTACTCTCTATTTTGGTGGGTGGAAGGAAAGTGCTGAGTTTTGTTTTGTACCGGGGATCCAGGAGGGTGGGCCCCCCATAACTGTTGTTCATTTTTGATGGCCTTAATTGAGGACATGTTGGGGAAATGGAGCATCCAAGCACTCATGTGAGAGATGGACCTTGATTTCCCAAGCCTCTGGGTCGAGGGGCACTAGCAAACTGATCTTCCCTCATCTTCCTCCTCCGCCTCAAATTCGCGCCAACCTCTTTCCAAGGCAGGACGTCGGTAACATCGGTTTTCTAGGGAATACCTCCTCCTCCTCCGCTGCCTCCGGGACAGCTTCAACACAGCCCTGACTTGCCTGAGATGAAAGCACCCTGAGAGCTGATGCGCCACCTGGCACTGGCTCTGGGCCCCGGACCTCTGCCTATTGGAGACCGATGAAATTGTGAAACTGTCGGGGCCCTTTTGATTTGACAGAGAGAAAGGCTCCGTGTCCGCATCTGTGTCCGTCTCCTCCTCCGTCGCTGGCGGGACCTTTGTTTTCAGAGTGTCCAACGATCGTTCCAGGACTAAGATCACCACAATGATCATGCTGACAAGGGCATTGTCCGCACTGACCATTTTTGTGGCTTCTTCAAAACTGGCAAGGATGGGGCAGAGCTCTTTCACCTGCCTCCACTCTCCGGGGGTTCAACACCCCGAGGTCCGCACCGCTGCTTGTCAGGCCATGTGTCACTTCATACTGCGTAATGGGCATTGCGCTGCTGCCACAATCGCTGGAGCATTGGGGGGTGGAATTCCAGCGTGTTGCCACGTCAACAATGAGGGCGGGTTTACGGGAGCCGAGCTATGCTGCAACGCAGCCAGCGGGACGAAGCAGGGTGCGAAAAGGGGGAAGTGCGAACTCAGAACCCTCGAGCCTTCTTTAGCAGGCAGTCCAGACTCGGGTAGCTCTTTAGAAATTTCTGGACACAAGGTTCATGCATGTGCCAGGCAAGGGATGTCTCCAGCCTACCGATCTTAAGGGCGCCAGCAGATTTCGCCCGTTATCGCACACCACCCCTTTCCTGGCACAAGGTTCTTGTCACCCACCAGCACTCGTCTCGTTGCGGAAGCCGTCCACAGCTCTGACTGTGTTGGACGGTCCCCCAAGGCAGATTATTTCAACACGGGCCCGGGTCCGGGGACTGATGGGCCCCCAAGGACCTTGGGGAAAGACTGACCATCCCTGCGGGTTTTGAAGAGCGTGCGCCGAGCCTAGAGCCACCGTCACCCCCAGAGACATCCCCAGCTCACCCATGACTCCAGAGATATCGGCCTGGCCGTGCTTACTAGCCCGTGTCGGGAGATGACTTTCCGGGCACAATGCAGACAATGCGCTTGAAATTTTAGATGACACGTGGCTGGGCCCGGGCAGGATGGCTTTTCTGGCAAAGAAATGCCTGCTCGGCATCTGGTATTGGGGGGAGGCGAGGGCCATACGTGGCGGAAACCCACTGTGTCCACCAGACGGAAAAGGGAACATTTCCAAGGCCAAAAGCCGGCAATGCCGACATCAGGCTTTTGGCTTTGGGATGGTTTGTTAAAGTGTTTCTTCTGCTCCCAAACCTGGGAGACAGAAGGCTGGCTGCTAGACTGGCCGCTGTACGGCGTGCAGGTCGTCAAACTGCGGAAGGAGAAGGGTAGGATGGTCTCTGGTGGTGCTGGTGGTACTCGGGCCCACGGGGGGGCTGAAGCGGAGGCTGATCCCTGATCATGACTCTGAGAGACATGGGCAGCTGAGGGAAAGCTTGGTGGTGGCGGAGGAGGAGGAGGCGGAGACAGAGGGTGTGATAGTGTTGGAGGCCCGGGGTCGCGGGCTGGCCTTTTTTTCCAAGTTTCCCCCCATTTCAACTCATGCATTCGCTGCATGTGACTAGACATGTTGGTGGGTGTTAACCACTTAAAGGTTCTTGCCTCTACTTATGCGTTTACGGCAAATGCGGCATAAAGAAAATCGCTGGTGAATCAGAGGCTTGCTCAAAGAAGGCCCAGGCTTGAGAGGTCCTGGACCTTTTTGACGGGGATAAGCGAGGAGCGGGTTGCGCTGACCGTTGGCTGGCGGAATCATATCAGCGACTTCTGCGACCGCCCTCTCCCTTTTTGTGGGGGGACCCGTATTTACACTACTCCATCGTCTCCTCCTCGTCCCCCTGATTTAAGCGCCTTCGCAAGCAAATTCTGGGGGAAAAGACCAGAAAGGATCCCCAATGTCGTCATCATCATCATCATCATCAACACAGGTGACTTGGTCGCCTGACTTTCTGCATCCAGAAGCTGCGGCTACAAGCAAGG
Organism: Phyllomedusa bahiana; assembly: GCA_025379985.1. NCBI lineage: Eukaryota > Metazoa > Chordata > Amphibia > Anura > Hylidae > Phyllomedusa > Phyllomedusa bahiana. The sequence goes on along the minus strand of JAODAL010031902.1, from coordinate 39,488 downwards.
GGCACTGCAAGGCGTTGCCGACCGCCCGGGATTTTTGCCGATTGACCGCTTCCTTCACCTCCTCTGATGGGATCAGTAACTGGGCGTCAGAGCAACTAAATCATCCTCTTGATCTTTTAACATGCCTTCAGACCCCAACCGCATTTTGTCATCAAAGAGGTCTTCAGACAATGGATAAACCACAGTGGTGGTACACAATTGACATTTGGCTGCTTCATGTTGGACGGATGCTGATGATGCTGATGACGACATTTGTGGCCGTGACTGCGAGAACAGGAGGTAAGACTGCTAGATGCAGGTTGCATTAACCACTGAAGGACGATTGGCGACGATTTTCGTTATTTAGATTCACAGGGCCCTGACCCAGCGATGACAGCCTGACGGTCCCCGCAAAATGACGGTCCCCCTGGCATGCATTTGTCGCCAGCACTGAAGGAGCACCTTCTCTCGTAACTCTACCCATGTGCTACCCCCCTTTTGCTCGCTTACCACCTGCATTTCGCTCCATGTTCAGAAATATAAAAATTTGAGAAGGTAAAGGGAATAGTTTTGGAAAGTCTCTTATTAAAAGACGGCAAATCACAGCTATTCCCCAAATCCCTCTAATCAAAACAAAATTGCTGGATTCAAATTAACTGCAAGGTGTCTATCAACAAAACTGGACTGGCAAAAGTCCAAAAAACCCGTACCTGTTATGTTTTGGTATAATAAACGGTATTTTTTGCACCTGTCAATTCCCCTGTGGTGAATATAGAATTGCTGTTTTAAGATTTACGTAGATGCTGCGTCAATGAACAATGCTGGGTGCGCAAAAGTCAAAAAACACGTAACTGTTTATGTTTTGGTATAAATAAACGGTATTTTTTGCACCTTCAATTCACCTGGTGAATATAGAATTGCTGTTTTAAGATTTACGTAGAGCTGCGTCAATGAAAAATGCTGGGTGCGCAAAAGTAAAAAACACGTAACTTTATGTTTTGATATAAAAACCCGGGATTTTTTTTACCTTTTAATTCACCTGTGGTGAATATAGAATTGGGTGTTTTTAAATTTACGTAATCTGCGTCAATGAACAATGCTGGGGGGCGCAAAAGTCAAAAAACACGTAACGTTAGTTTTTTATAATAAACGGTATTTTTTTTCACCTTTTAATCACCTGTGGTGAATATAGAAAAGCTTGTTTTAAGATTTACTAGATGCTGGGGTCAATGAACAATGCTGGGTGCGCAAAAGTCAAAAAACACGAACTGTTATGTTTGGTATAATAAACGTATTTTTTGCACCTTTCAATTCCCCTGTGGTGAATATAGAATTGCTGTTTTAAGATTTACGTAATGCTGCGTCAATGAAAAATGCTGGGTGCGCAAAAGTCAAAAAACACGTAACTTATGTTTTGGTATAATAAACGTATTTTTTGCACCTTAAATTTCACCTGTGGTGAATATAGAATGGCTGTTTTAAGATTTACGTAGATGCTGCGTCAATGAAAATGCTGGGTGCGCAAAAGTCAAAAACCGTACTGTATGTTTTGGTATAATAAACGGATTTTGGGCACCTTTCAATTCACCGGTGGTGAATATAGATTGCGGGTTTAAGTTACGTGGATGCTGCGTCAATGAACAATGCTGGGTGCGCAAAAGTAAAAAAAACACTTAACTGTGATGTTTTCGTACGATACACGGTATTTTTGGCAACAAACAAACTGTGCTGACTACAAGATTGCTGTATTGTAATTTTAACTGCAAGGTGGATATATCAACAGTCACGGGTGTAATGGTAAAATTTAAAATGAACACCTATCTGAAATGTATACTGATAATAAAAGGAGTTTTGCAGCTAACAAAGAGACCTGCAGTTACTAGAAATGAGTGAAATCCAATATAATTCAGGCTGCCCAATATCCAGGAAATATTTCAATAGCAAACTGTTAATAATAAAGATATTCCACTACAATGTCTACACTAAGTCTTGGTGAACTTTATCCAGTGTTCTTTATAGATAGAGCTTGTCTGTGTTCGCCCGCGGGCCCCCCCCTCCCCCCGCTCCCCCCGGGCCGTGAATTTACAGCGGAAATTTTCCCTGCTTTAAAATTCTCTACTAACTACATAAAATTTTCAATCTCTAACTAAATTGGAAAGGATCACAGCTAATAGTAAGGTTTCTCTGGGGCAGAAACAGACTAATTTCGCTGAACTTTTTTGCCACAGGCAGAGCGCAGGTCCTATCCCTATGAGACGCTGAGAGACACGAGGCTGAAACAGGGAAACGCTGTTTCTATGTAAAACGAGTCATGTGATTTTCCAGCCAATCGCAACCATACACATCCCAGTCACGATGTCGCACACACATCTCACCCTGCTCTATTCGGTAATCTGATTTGCTGGCCGCCAAAATTACAGGAAGCGCCGAAAAAGGCGCGATCTTAATAGATGATGCTCATATTTTAACCTTAATTATCGCATGATCTGGAAATTTCGATCACCATAAACACCTTGCCGATTTCAACTTTGTCGTTAAAAATCGCTCAACACTACTTAGAAACCTCTGAGTTGTGCAGATATAACACCAATGGCTCCAGAGCCATGTTAAAAAGAAGCGAAGAGAGTGGACACCCCTGTCTAGTGCCTTTCTGCAACCAAATGGTCTCTGACAAAAATCCAGGAGTATTCACTCTCAATCTCGGGGATCTTTAGACTGCTGAGACATATGATCTAAACATGTCCGATATGCCCATCCTGTCCATCACCAAACTGAGCCACTCCCAGTTTACATTGTTGAACGTCTTTTCGGCGTCCAACGCAAAAAAATGCTGGCCATTTCCTGGTATCATACATTTTTTTCCACTGCTGTTTGGGCCGTCATTAATAACCGAATATTTTTTATCCCGGACCATCCCTTTACAAAACCCATTTGATGGTCTTCAATTAATTTGGGTAGAAATTCCGCCAGTCTATTGGCCATCACCTTGGACAATATCTTAACATCTTTATTTATCAAAGATATAGTGCTGTAAGAATTCGGTTTTAGAGCGTCCCGACTTGGTTTATAAAGTACTTTGATATAGGCCATGTCTCCTGAAGGAAGCATTGTCTGTGAGCTCGTTATAAAATTAAAAACCTATTTTAAAGTCGAGGTTTTGTCTTCTTTTAATAATTTGTAAAAGTCACCCAAGAACCCATCAGGCCCCGGAGACTTGCCCTTTGGAATGTCCTCTATTACCCCTGTTCTTGCCTCTTCAGTGATCTTATCCCCTCCAGATATGCAATCCCCCTTGATATATCATAGGAAGGCTGTGAGTACAAACGTGTATAGTAATTTTGTAAAATATTATTGTTAGTCTTGGGATTTGTTGTCATCACCATCCACCCCCCTCCCCCACCCCGTCCTCTTTCAAACTTAAAATATTTGTAGCACCTCATTTCCGTCTTGCTAAATTTGCTAACATTTTACCAGTTCTATTTCCGAATCTATAGAAGTCAAGCTTGAATTGATCACTAAAAAGTGCTTCTGACCTCCCCTGCTGGAGATCAAAGACCTCTCTTGCCAGATTCCACTTATCCTTTTTTTCCACCAAAGGATCTTACAAAAAAATCGGTATATGCGTTTCTCAATTTAGTGGTAGCCTCCTCAAACAATTTCAGGATGTGTTTCCTCTTACTAGTGACATATGCCATTATACGTCCTCTCAGGACCGCCTTAGCTGCATTCCAAAATAAAAATGGGGTAATCCCCTGACCTCCGTTATCCCGTTCATACTTCTGATTCACGAATCAGATCCTGAAATTGTGCATCATTAACTAATGAAGAAGGGAACCGCCACAGAATGTCGGTGCCCTTTGCATGTGAGTCCCTAATGTCCAAGCTGATAGGCCAGAGGTCAGAAATCACCATATCCCCATTGTCAGACTTTTCACTGTTCCTCAACACTCTTTGATTCACCAAAAAGTACTCTATTCTGGACCAGGACTGCTGGGTGTGCGAGAACTGAGTGAACTACCTCTGTGCAGGATTAAAAAGTCGCCACACATCCTTCAAGTCCGTGTGGTTGCACAATTCCCGTACCAAGTTGCTCCTAATGTCACCCAGTCGGTCCCCTTGAATAATCCGCTTTCTGTCTTCTAGTTGGTACATGACACAATTAATGTCGCCCCATACTACAATATTGCTGTTCTCATCTCTCATAATCCTGGCTTCAAGATCGGCAAAGAATCCTCTGTCACTCCTATTAGGAGCGTATACATTGTACAGACTGAGTCTTCTCGCTGGCGTGTCTATCACCAGCCTAAAGAACCTCCCCTCCCCTTCCTGTTCTTGGGATATTATTTTGAAGGCTAAATTTTTGTGTACTAAAATAAGAACACCTAATTTTCCCTAACATGTTGGTGACCCCCTGAACTCCCCCACCCATAGTTTTTGGAGATGCGCAGAATCTGAGGCCTCTATATTTGTCTCTTGTAACAATGCAATATCCATCTTGAGCCTTTCCAGCTGTCTCAGCACCATCATCCTCTTGTGGGGTAACCTTAACCCTTTGACCTTCCAGTTTACAATTTTCATGTTATGGATCCCCAATAATCATGAATCACCCATTGAAGAGCAAAGGCAAGCACATAAAAAACAAAACATATCTTTCAAAGAATCCCTATCAACAATCTGATCCTTAACCCCTTTCCCCCCTTATCGACTTCACTTTTTTCATGTATATACTGTAGAAAAAGCCTACGCTCTACTACCTCAATCCCCTCCTCTCTATGAGGCATATTGCTCCTGTAGTCCTTCCCCCCATCCTCCTCTCACTGCATAATACATTTATTTCTCCCCGATCACAGTAGAAAACCAGATTATACGGTGAAATATTGTAATGTTGCACTATATAGCTCGCTCACAGTATCGCTGTAGTCCCCGATGGCCCTCCCTCGAAAAGCTGCCTGCCCTCCAAACCTCAAGCCGCTTCCAAAAACCATCAAAAGCCAGATCAGTCACAAGTCATTTCTGCTTGGGTGCTCTTGGGGTTCCCCCCTGCTGGGTGTCTTGTCTCTGCTGACTGCTCTGGATTCTGCGGAATCTTTAACTTTCTGCATTTGGTCTCTCTTGTCAAAGCGAGAAGTTAGTTCCCCAGAGTCCTGTTGATTTGTCGCCTCTTTAACAGACTGAAGACTTTCCAGAAAGCTCTCCGCTTTTTCCGGAGTGTGACACAGTTCTGGTTTTCTGTTTTCAGGGAATATTTTCAGCACTGCCGGAAATTGCAAGGCGAAACTAATTTTTTTTTTAACTAAAGAAGAACATACGTCTTTAAATTGGTGCCTTATTCTTGCCACTTCTGCTGAGTAGTCTGCAAACAGCAAGATCCTACTGCCTTCTGATTGCGCCTGATTATTATTTCTCCTGTACGATTGAAGTAATTGCATTTTCTCTGCAAAATCAAGATACTTGACAGACCGGTCTGGGTCTCGTTTTGTCATCCCCTGGTGTGGTGTTCTTGTAAGGGACCAATAGACTTGGAATGAGTGAGGAAAGTATGGGTGGTCCATGGGGCCTTCCCCTTTGCTGCTAATGTTTTCTCAAACATTAGTCATCGCAAATGTTTCCTAACCAGTGCCAGCTCCATTTTACCAGAACAAGTCTGAATCATCTTAAAGGCTTTGCAAGCAATTCCCTGATTGTCCTAGAAGGAGACTTTAATTTACCTTTGGACCTAGTTCTGGACACGACTTACGATAGGTCGTCTATTCTTTTTAGGTGTCCCCTGGATTAAGGAGACTGCTAAATGGCCTTTAGCTCAGATGCTTCCGCTCGCACCCCATTTTCATGGAGGCTTAACAACAAGCTCCTGAGAGACTCTGCTTGTGTGTAATGGATTTCAGTAATCCATCTATGACTTCCTCTTAGTGCATGGCACTAACTTTATTGCCCTTCCCTTACAATGGGAGGCTCTAAGTGTGTGCTCTTTATTTCTAACGGCATTTACTTAAAGAAAGCCATAGACCCATATGTACAAAATAAGGACTTTGGAGATGGCTTACAGTCTCTTCTCGACTTAGTTCAGATTGAATTGACTGATTTGAGACATAAAATTTTGGAATTGTTAGATCAAAAGTCCCTTAGTCTTTGAGACTGAATTTTCAGAGGGTTTTATAAATTTGGAGACAGAGTGGCAAATGATTATTACGTGCTACATCCACAGCTTTGTTCTGGACATATTCTGCAAATTTCCTATACCGGTAAGGGCAAGGTTCATAGTACCAAACACATACTAGAGGAGTTTCAGAAGTTTGACATTCAGGATAGGTTTAAAGATCTTTGTCCCTCAGCCCTTCTTTCTAAAATTGGTGCATACCTAGCTGAAAGAGGATGTCTTCTCTCTTTTTGGAGCAGAGTCTTGACCTAGAGGCTGACTGAACCATTGAGGAACTGCAAGCTGCAGTTCAAGATCTAAAAAATGGGAAGGGCCCAGCTCCTTATAGCTTCTCCCAGTTTTATAAACCAATATCAGACCTATTAACTCCCTTTTTCTTAAGGTTTGTAATTTCGTTTCCCTGGAGAGTCCATTCTCAATGCAATCTCTCCTCTCACATATCTCAGTTATCCCCAAACCTGGGAAGGACCTATCCTTCTGTGGCAGTTATTGCCCCATCTCCATTATCAATATTAACATACATAAAAACTGTATGTTAAGATGATTGCCTTGTGTCTTAAGCCACTCTTCCCTCCAAAAGTACATGCGAATCATGTGAGCATTATTCAAGGTAGCGAGGCCAGCGATAAGACAGTTAGGACTCTTTCACTGATCCTTCGGCCCTTTTTTCTAAAATAGGTGCGTACCTATGTGTGATCTCGTGCAGGGCCGGGATGATGGGTAGGCAGAGGTGGGCAATCGCCTACGGCATAAACACTCTCTTTATACCGCGGTCCGACAATCGTTGATATACAATGCTGCGGCTGCCTGGCTGCAGTGGCTTTTCAGTGGCTGTTGCTCGGCCCGCCCCCCCTTCTTCCTTCCCTCCAGGCATGTAGCCACGCAGCTACGTGCCTCAGTATGAACTCTGTCTGCTGAGCTCCTGCATGTTCCTTGTTTGCATCAGCGGCGGCGGACACACAGCTAGAGTCAGTTGGACTAGTCAGAGACTGACTGACCAACCACCTGCAGAATGCTACTGAGGTCCCATTAATGTGGAAACCAATGCAAGGGGCAGTACAGTGCTACAGTGTCCATCGCCCCCTTGCTGCCGAGTGGGTCAGTGGTGCAGTGCATGGACCAGGCGGACATCTTGTTACTGGGGCCCAGAGCAGAGTGCATGCCGACTGAGGTAAGTCTGCTGCTAAGTGGAGTGGGCGATTGGCAGACTGCCTGGCAGTGTGCAGGCCCCTCATCTAACAGGCTATGACTGTATGGCTGCATTTACACGGCACAGACCAAATACCGGTTAGGAGATCCCGACCGGTATTTGGTCTGTTTTTATCATGCCGGAAGGCGGCTTTTCTCCGTGGTTTGCGGATTCAAGCCGTCTCCCTTCGCACCGACATGTTCATGTTCTGTCCGAAAACGGGGTGGAAGAATGACCATGTTCTAAGTTTTTCAGACCGCCGGCGGTGTAAAAAACTGTCCGGTTGAAAGTCCGTGCAGTGGGGAGTGCTGTGCGGATTTTCCACATAAGTCTATGGGGGAGCGTTGCTTGTCGATTTTCAGACAGTTTGTAAAACCGACGAGTAACCGCTGCCATGGTGACAAGCCCTAAGAGTATGTTCACCCAGCGTCTTGCGGTGGTGGTGGTGGTGGGGTGTCCCATTCACTTTCACTATCCCCGGCACACAGTATGCGTCAGGGAAGGAGGGTAATCATAGCTTTCTATGAGAGTTATGACTACCATAGTTACAGTCCATACTTCAGGGCATGTTGCAGCGCAATAACGCCCTGAAGTCCTGACTAAAAAAATGCCGTATGAACATACCGTAATAGTGTGTTTACAGAGCATATAGCAGGGTGTACTTGTGCTGTTGAAAGAGCGGGCTGGCTAGCTGTGTGAACATACTCTTAGGGTATTTGATGGGCATACTTCGGGTGCATTGTAGTACAATAAGGTCCCGAAATATGCTGTGTGAACATACGCTAAGGAAAGGAAATAAATTGTTTTTATTCTAATTATTTATTGTTGATGACTGTCATTTTTATTTTCTTAAGTGACACTGTGCTACTAGTAGTGGTCAGCACTGCTGACATCATTAATGGGGCACTTATTTATGCTAGTTCTCGCAGGTATCAGCCATTTTGCATCCTAGGGACAAGCATTACCCCCTGGATGCATTCTGTCTGCGGCTGAGTTCACATGGCGTATTGTAGCTAGAGATGGGTGAATTGATTCTAACGAAGTGGAATTCGTTTAGAATTTCAGGAAAACTTCGGTTCGGAGTGAAGTCGAACTTTGGGGTACTTCGGGTGAACGAAGTGTGCTTTTGATTGATAAAATGGCTGCGAGCACATGGCGTTACATGGGGCAAAGAACTCTGGGAGGAAGAAGGGCATAGCCTGCATGACATGTGCAGAGATGAAGCCAATCAGAGACCGGCGGGATTCTGTGACGTCACCGCACTATATAAGTCCGGGTGCGACGCTGGGAGCTCATACCGCTCTCACTGTAATGATTAGGGAAGGTGCTGCCGCGGCTGCTAATGATATCTCTTACTAAAGAACTCATTTTTATACAGCGATTTTTGGGGGGTGTCTCAGCTTGTCTCAGAGACTGCTTCTCTTAATGTTCTATTTCTAATTTTGTGGGGTATTGGAGCTGAAGTCCAGTGTGTGTCCAGTGCAGCTGCATATACATTTTAATGCTATCTGCTCACAGCACATTGAATATCTAAGGGGGATCTAAGCCTGTTCCTGTTGTATTCATTTAAAGAAACAGCGTTTTTACAATACAAATACCATTTTATTTTTGGCTGCTCAATTCTTTTGCGCAATTTACATCCAGGGGTTAATTAAGAGTTGTTCTGCTGCTGTGGTGACTAAAAGAAAACGTTTATTTCACCGCCAAAAAATAAATTTTTTCCTGTAGCATAATTCACAAGCGAAGGTTAATTACAAGTTTTCCTTTTGTTGTGTAGCGTAAAAAACACGCCATTGTAACACGCTACAAAGCTCGTAGTTTTTGGTTGCTCAATTCTTTTGCGCAATTTACATCCAGGGGTTAATTAAGCGTTGTTCTGCTGCTGTGGTGACTAAAAGAAAACGTTTATTTCACCACCAAAAAATACATTTTTCCTGTAGCATAATTCACAAGCGAAGGTTAATTACAAGTTTTCCTTTTGTTGTGTAGCGTAGAAAACACGCCATTGTAACACGCTACAAAGCTCATAGTTTTTTGTTGCTCAATTCTTTTGCGCAATTTACATCCAAGGTTTAACTAAGTTTTTTTCTGCAGTTGTACTCAGTAAAAGAAACTTTGTTTTTCACTGCCACAGAATAAATTCTGTAGCATAATTCATATCCGAAGGTTAATTAAGCCTGTTTGTGCTTTTATATTCAGTAAAATACACAGAGTTTTTAAACGGCACAAACAAGTAAATTTTTCCTGGCCATTTGTGGAGCGCAATTTATATCCAAGGGTTACCCAAGCTTCTTAGTGGGTTCATTTGGAGTCAAATACAGGGTGTGTATTTATCATATACAGATATCTTTATTAAACAGTGTCTGTACATTTTAGAACAAACAGTATGTCAGACAGAGAGGTGGCAGGCTCTTCACCTGCGAGTGGCAGAGGCACAAACATTCCAGGGCCAGGTCGCAGCACAGCAAGGGGACGTCGCAGCAGCGGTCACTCGGTGAGGCCACAACTGCCGCTGTCATCTAGCAGCCATGTTTTGTTCAGCAACCCAATGGTTCTTGATTGGTTGACTAGGTCATCCACTTCCTCCCAGATGACATCTGACAACCCCAGCCAAGAGTCGGTGGGATTGTCAGACACAACCCTTAGTTGGCATGGCCCTGGAGCGGGTCAGCGGCCCTCACCTGTCCTCAACCCGCCTCTGTCCCATACGGTTCCCTCAGCCAGAGATCTACTATGTGGTCTGGGCTCAGCGCCACTATATAGCGAGGATGAACGATTTGAGGAGGGCAGTCAGCAGCTACTTGGCAGCGAAGAAATGGGGCCAATATCCCCTGCTTCTTGCATTAGGCGGCAAAGTATAGATGTTGAGAGTGGCATGGGAGGTCATGTTGTGAGGGGTCAGCCTCTGCATACCAAGACCGTTGATGAGGACAGCAGTGACGATGACACACAAATCGATGATGATGTAGCCGACCGCACTTGGGAGCCGGTTGAGGCAAGGGCTTCATCATCGTCAGGAGAAGAGGGCGTCAGCTTGCACGTCAGGCAGTGGTGCAGCCAGCAAGTGGGTTGTGTGGCCGTGAGTCAGCAGGATAGCAGCAGTGTGAGGTCGGGAGCCAAGCGGCCACGGGGTAAAAAACCCACTTCGCAGGTCCAAGAAAGTAGCGGCACAGGGGCTCAGTGAGGTAGCGGCGGTAGTAGTCACTCAGTGCGAAGCGTTGGCGGTAAAATTCGATACTCGGCGGTGTGGCAGTTCTTTGCTAAGACATTGAAGGAGCCGAATATGGGTATATGTAGAATCTGTGGGCAGAAAGTGAAGCGTGGCCAGGGAGCTAACGTTGGCACCACGGCCCTGCGTCAACACATGCAGCGTCACCATCCGGTGGCCTGGGAGAAACGTGACTCAGATGTGGTGGTCCATCCTGCCGCCGCAGCAACAGCAGCAGCAGCAGCGCCCAGTGGCACGCTTGCCATTGCAGCCAGTCAAGGCTCCACCACCTCTGCAGAAGGGAGCTGTTTCTCTTTGACATCATCTCCCGGTCCAGATGCTCCTGCTCCTCGCTACTCATGGCGCCAGCAGTCGTTCAGCGAGGCGATTGCAAAGAGACAACAGTATGCGTCCAACCATCCTAAGGTGCAGCAGCTGACCGTGCTCCTGTCCAAGTTGTTGGTACTGCAGTCCCTCCCTTTCCAAATGGTGGACTCTGCACCCTTCAGAGAACTAATGGCTTGTGCCGAGCCGAGATGGAGAGTTCCAAGCCGTAATTTCTTTTCCAAAAAGGCAGTACCAGCACTTCATAAATATGTAAAACAGAAGGTGGGCCAGTCCTTGAGCTTATCAGTTTGTTCCAAGGTGCACGGCAGCGTGGACGTCTGGAGCTGTAACTACGGTCAGGAGCAGTACATGTCCTTTAAAGCCCACTAGGTGAATGTGCTTCCTGCCCAGGCACACCAACAACTTGGACAGGAGACGCTGCTTTCTCCTCCACGCTGTCAAACTGCGGCTCCTTCGCCAATGTCGGCCTCCTCCTCCTCCACCACCACCACCATCTCGGCGTACGAAGTCACACAGGAGAGGAACTGCTCCGCGTCATGCAGCAAGAAATCGTTGTGTGGCTTTCTCCGCGCCAACTGCAAATCGGAACCATGGTGACGGACAATGGGAGTAACATGGTGTACGAGCTGCACCGAGGAGGGATGGTCCATGCGCCCTGCATGGCGCATGTGTTCAATATGGTTGTGAAAAGGTTCCTGAAGTCTTCCACCGATCTTCAGAAGATTCTGAAAATGGCCAGGAAACTGTGCATGCACTTAATCCATTCCTACAAAGCCAAGAACACCCTCCTCGAGTTGCAGCGGCAGAACGGCCTCCCCCAACACACTCTGATATGCGATGTTTCCACCCTTTGGAATTCCAGCCTGCACATGTTGGACCGACTGTATGAACAGAGAAAGGCCATTAACGATTTTTTGATGATCCAGGCGGACAGGAGTACTCCCCTGTGTAACTTTGATGTCAGGTAGACCCACAAAGGAAATGGATTGGCCCCGGTAGAAGTGTAGATAAAAGTCCAAACAATTTATTTGAAAATTCTTTAAAATCAGACATAGAGCCAAGGGAAAGAAAAAGTGCACAGTAGCGGCAGACGGGGGTGATGAGCTAGGTTTCGGGTTAATTCGCCTAGTCATAGCTACAATGTGAACACAACCCTTTATAGTGCATTAAATCATATATACATATTACAACTATATACACACAGGATGCATGCTTGCAAGCATTGTGACGGCGAAAGGTTCTAAGTCTTCCGCCGTTCACGAAGGAATAGAAAACCGGAACTGTACGCAAGAACTTTTCCCAAATTCCTACAAACCAAGACACACGTCCTCGTGTTGCAGGGCAAAAAACGGCATCCCCAAGCACACTCTAGTGCAAGGATGCCAGGAATTCACACCGCACATGGGAGGCGACTTTTGAACGGAAAGGCATTAACGATTTTGATGATCCGGGCAGGGCGCCCGCTGTTGTCATGAGTGTCAGGGCCCACAAAAGAAGAAAGGGTATTGGCACCGTAAATGTGTAGAAGAAAATTCCACAATTTATTTGTAATCTTTGAAAGCAGCACAATAGGTGGAAAAATGGAAAAAGCAAAAACACTACAGTAAAGGGAGTAACAAGGGTGAAAATTCAGTGAGGTTTCGGATCTAATTCAGCCGAATTTAGCCCATTGGGAAAGATGCTATTGAGAACTAAAATCCAATACGCCTCCCTATCTCGCAATAAATACTCCCAATCTCCACCTCGTATAGGTTTGCGGACATTTTCTATAGCTATAACCCTAAGACCTTGGGTGTTGGATTCATGTTTGTCTATGAAATGTTGCGCTACATTGGATTTGTTGATTTTTTTAACGTTAAATATGTCACCAAGGTGCTCTAAGAAGCGAGTTTTCAGTCTCCTAATGGTACTGCCCACATAGATAAGATTGCAGAGGGTCCACAAAAGTACAGATCCCACATGATGGGAGTTGCAATTGATATAACTTCTAAGAGTGAGAAGAGTCAGAATTATAGAAATTTTGAGTGGGAACCACAAAATTGCATGTTTTGCACGGATGTGATCCGCACTTGAAAAAACCTTTATGACGTAACCAGGTGGGTTTGTGGGTGGTAATTTGTAAACGATTAGGTGATAAAAAATCACCAATGGTTTTAGACTTTCTCGCCACTATTTGACAACCCTTATGTAGGATGGAATCAATGATTTCATCCTCCTGTAAAATCGGTAAGTTATATTTAAGATGATTTTGTCTAATTTTTGCAAAATGATGACTGTGATCTAATACTAATACCAATTTGTCCCTATCCAAATTGTCTCTTTGCCTCTTCTTGCGTGTAGAATTGTTTGCCAATAAGTCTTCTCTAGTACGTTTTTCCACAATTTTGGAAGCCCTTTTGAGTGTCCAATCTGGATAACCCCTTAATTTGAGTCTTTGGTTAATAATATTTTGCTCTGCTGAAAAACTGGAAGGAAGGCTACAATTACGCTTTGCTCGGATGTATTCACCCACCGGGATAGCCTGTTTGGTATGTTTTGTGTGAAAACTCTTAAAATGTAGGATTGTGTTGCCACTTGTGATCTTGCGGTGGGTTTTGGTTGAAATGATTTTGCCTGACATTCCTGTAAGTTCTAAATCTAAGAATGTTGTAGTGACATTTTGTATGTCATAAGTAAATCTAAGGTTAAAGGGGTTATTGTTGAGATAGTGGACAAAATTGTGTACGGCAGGTACATCACCCCCCCAAATGAGGAGGAGGTCATCGATGTACCTGCCGTACCATTCCACATCTTGGATGAAAGGATTCATTTCTGAAAATAAATATTGTGACTCCCACCAAGAAACTGTGAGGTTGGCAAGAGATGGGGAATGTTTTGCACCCATTGATACACCCCTAGTTTGGAGATATACGATGTTATTATAAGAAAAATAATTGTGATGCATAAGAAACTCCGTCACCATAAGAATGAATAGTATCAGATCTTTATTATATGCACTATGGGTTTCAAGATGGAACTGTAGTGCTAGTAAGGCTACCTTGTGTGGTATGCTGGTATACAGCGACTCGATGTCGCACGTAACCCAGCACATACCATTACTCCATATTTTGTGTTGTAAATTTGCAAGTACATCTTTAGTATCCCTTAAGTAGCCTGGTACCCTTTGTACTAAGGGTTGCAAAAAAGAGTCCAACCATTGTGATGTACGTTCCAACAAGGACCCGATACCAGAGACAATTGGGCGCATGGGGGGAAATTCTTTAGACTTATGAATTTTAGGTAGGCCGTATAATGTGGGCATAATGGGATGTTCCACCACCATGTGCTCCAACTGCCTCTGGTTCAGTGCACCCAATGCAACCCCATCTTCCAAGAGACTCCTTAATTCTGTCTGGAATTGTATAGTAGGATCTCTATCCAATTTGGAATAAGTGGAAGTGTCCTGCAGCATAAGAGACATGGAGGAATCATAATTTGTACGGTCCATGACAACTACCGTGCCCCCCTTATCCGCCATCCTGATGATAATATTATGATTATTTTTTAATTCATGCAATGCTTTTCTTTGAGAAGAATTAAAGTTCAGGTGGCTGGATGCGGGAGGAACGGAGTTGGCCAGGGTCCTAAGATCGCGTTCTATACAAACTTTGATGTCAGCCAGTGACAGCTCATGCGTGACACCTGCCGTTTGTTGAGGCCATTCGAGGAGGCCACGTTATTTGTCAGTTGCCAGGACTACAGGATGAATAACGTCATTCCACTGCTTCATGTCCTAGAACAAATGCTGAAAAATCTGTCTGTGCAGGGGACTGGAGACGTGGCGACTACATCTCGCGGCCACATGAGTCCGGTGGGGACTGAACTGGAGGAGGAGGAGGAGGACATTGGAGCAGAAGCATTGTCTGGTGAAATGAGTGGATTTTCTACCCAGGTGACAAGAGAGGAGGAGCAGGAGCAGCTGGAGGAGGTAGATGGAGATGAGGAAGACGAGGCAGATGACCCGCAAGCACCGTGGCAGTATGAAGTGGAGATGGAGGCAGGGAGCCCCTTGGTGTCACTTGTGCAGATGGCCCGCAGCATGCTGATTTGCCTGGCTAGTGACAGCCGAATAGTCTCCATCCGGCAGAGGGATGACTTCTGGCTCTCCACCCTATTGGACCCTCGCTACCGGTCCAAAATGGGAGCCTTTTTCCCAGCTGCTGAGAGGGAGGACAAACTCAAATACTATAGGGAAATCCTCCGTAGTCAGTTGGCCGCTGTCTATGTGCGGCATCGTCCCTCCTCTGACAGGTCTGAACGGGGGGTTCTTCAGCGCTCACGTACTACTGCCACGGCTGCTGGTGGAAGGTGGGGGGGTAGGAGCAGTACCAGCTCCATCAGCAGCAACCTAAGTCTGGAGTCACTGATGAGCAGCTTCCTTCACCCGCCTAGTGAGGAGGGCAGTCGCCAGCAGCAGCAGCAGGACCTGGAGCAGTCCCTGAACCAACAGGTGGTGGCCTACTTGGACAGCACTCTGCCACCCCAGTTAGAAGATCCGCTGGACTACTGGGCAGCCAAACTGGATGTGTGGCCGCAACTTGCCGAGTTTGCAGTGGAGAAGCTGTCCTGCCCGGCCAGTAGTGTGGCATCAGAGCAGGTGTTCAGTGCGGCAGGGGCCATTGTTACCCCAAGGAGAACCCGCTTGTCCACGGAAAATGTGGAACGACTGACCTTTGTTAAGATGAATCAGGCGTGGATCGGCCAGGACTCCCACACACCAATGCCTTAGGCGTCACACTACAACAGCCATGATGCCTCACCCAACCTGTGAGAAATGAGTCTGGGTTCAAACTACCTGCCCCAGCCACTATTCTGATGCCGCCCCCCGCCTGATGCCACACATCTGCTGACAGTTTCTCCATCTGCCACCAACCATCTTTGCCACCGACCTCCACACTCTGTCATTGTGCCACTCTCTGACCTCATACTGCTGCTGCTGTTGCTGGTGCCGTGACATCCACACTGTGTCATTGTGCCACTCTCTGACCTTATGTTGTTGCTCCTGCCGCCGTCACCTCCACTCTGTCATTGTGCCACTCTGTGGCCTACTCCAGTTTTTGCCACCTCCAGAATGTCATTGTGCCACTGTCTGACCTCATGCTGCTGCTGTGGCTGCTGCCATAACCTACACACTGTGTCATTGTGCCACTCTGTGGCCTACTCCTGTTTTTGCCACCTCCAGAATGTCATTGTGCCACTCTCTGACCTCATGCTGTTGCTGCCGTCACTTCCACTCTCTGTTATTGTGCCACTCTTTGGCCTACTACTGTTTTGCCACCTCCAGAATGTTATTGTGCCACTGTCTGACCTCATGCTGTTGCTGCCGCCGTGACCTACACACTGTGTCATTGTGCCACTGTCTGACCTCATGCTGCTGCTGTGACTGCTGCTGTGACCTACACACTCTGTCATTGTGCCACTGTATGACCTCATGCTGCTGCTGTGGCTGCTACCGTGACCTACACACTGTGTCATTGTGCCACTCTGTGGCCTACTCCTTTTTTTACCACCTCTAGAATGTCATTGTGCCACGGTCTGACCTCATGCTGCTGTGGCTGCCACCTTTACCTCCACACTCTGTCACTGATGTTGCCACCTGAGCCCTCTGCTTGTTTTTTTCCAGCTGTCGCTAACATGACTTTATCAGGCTACATTCCTCCTTCAGTTTTTTGGTCAGTTTTGCCCTCTTAAGTGCCCAGGGAATTTTATAGTGAAGCAATTCTAAGAGTGGCGGCAGTCATGTGCGTGTCATACTAAAACACAACATTGTATGAAGACCAAACCAAGCTCCCTCTGCATATTTAAGCATGGCACAACGTTCTACAGCACCCTGCAGGCTCTGTGCAGCCTGGAAATAGCTGGTTTCTTAACGCGATTCGTCCCGAAGTAATTCGGACCAAATTTATTTTTGTCAGGAAATTCGGCGAAGTGACCGAACCGAGTTTTTGAGGAATTCGCCCATCTCTATTTGTAGCACATACCTGTGCGTGCCGCGATACGCCTGCTTTTGAAAGTATGTGCTGGCCATCACATACTTTAAACAGTGCTTCAGTATTTGCCCTGGCATGTAAGCACCCAAAAGAAGTGACGTCACTTCTTGTTAGGGACACGTACTGTGCACCAGAGAATTTTACTTTATTTGTGGGATGTACATATCATCATCACATTTTCAGTCACTATGTGGTGATGATATGTGGTGGTGGTTTTCAGTCACTATGTGGTTGTGGTATGCAGTCATGCAATTATTTTGTCTCTGTATTGCAGTATCATTGATCATTTCCCACTTGTATAGCAGTGTAAAGTATGGATTTTTTCATACACAACATATTTCATATAAATACATCACAATAGAACCTACCTACTCCACTGTTGTGTGTCGCAATTGTGTGTTTTTGCTTTCCCATTCCACCTAGCTGAGGGGGGTGCAGGCACGTGCGTTATGTTAGGGACAAATTTGATTTTTTTTGGTGGGGTGGGGGGGTGGGAGGGCGCCATAGGACGTACTTGCCGTGTGAGATCAAGGTCTGATGGGTTCCAAAGTCTGCTTCAGCTTAAAGGGGTTTTGCCAGGAAGAGAGTTCTTTACCTTCTTATCAGCACAGAGGAGAATATAAACAAAGCATGCTGAGTCATGAACTGCTGCAGGGGTGAGAGGGAGGGGGTGAGCAAGGAGTGAGGAATAAGGGAACGTCTCAAAAGTTAACTCAAATAATAACATTACAACAGTGGTTTCTCTATACAGCAGACAGACTCATCAGATAAGAAGTGTTTCACGCAAGCGCGGCCTGTTGGCTGCTGTCAGCTCCTCTGGTCGTGTCTAATGTAAACTTTCAGGTAACTAAGGGGGACTAAGCAATGCTATAGTTTTCACAGGCTCCACTTTTTTTAATTACATATATTTAGAAAAATGATTAAATACCCATTTTGGAGGATCCCATGTCAACATTACATTGTGGCAAAATCCCTTTAAAAATTCCCTTTACCCCTCCCTCCCTTCATTCAGGTCTTCCCCACTCTTGGTGGAACTTGATGGACATTTGTCTTTTTTCAACTGTATTATCTATATAACTATATGCAAATTGATGCAGAGAAATCTTATGATCGAGTTGACCGTGACGTTCTATAGGGTTGACTGGGAAAATGGTTACTTTTCTTCATTCCTAGGTGGATCTTCTGTACGTTTATTATTCCTGTGCTGCAGTTTACTTGGGGGATCAGTCATTTCAGGCTCAATTCTTCCATACATATGCGAAAAGGAAAATGGTGGTGTGGGGCTCCCCAACTTTTACTGATATTTCATATCTATGTTAGCAAATTTCCTTATTGATTTATTTCATGGTAATGAAGTAAAGATGTGGGTTTCCCTTGAATCGTAAATTTCCAGTCTTTCTCCCACCTCCCTTTTATGGATTCCCTTAATTCTTAGAACGGGGAAGCGTGATGGATTCTTTAAAACCTGCCCACCTATCCCCAATATTTGGTAACCCAAACTTCTCTGAGGGCATGTCCAGGAATAGCGTATACTCTCAGATTAAATCTCCTAAAGTAACCGTCTGCTGCTTCTTATCGTCAAATTATGTCCACCCATTGGTTGACTGAACCTCTACGGATTCGTATGGAAACATCTTACTGTTGGACTCCCAGTTATTTTTTTATTTTTTTTGTTCAACTGTATTTTTATTAAGTCATTTTATATGCACAATACAAATAAAAATAACTGTTGTATACAGCAGTGAAGAACACTATGTCCAAATACTTTGAAATCCGGATTATAATATCTCAAGCAAATACTCATCAAAAAAAGTGGACAATATCAAGAGATACGGATCTGGTGGGACCTGACAACAATCCAGAATTATATCGAAAAAAATATGATTCCAAGAGGTCTTAGGATCAAGAAGATCCCCACCACAGTATATTCAGATGTGTTTGTCACAGAGTGGAATTCTATATTGTCTGCATGTTCTATCCAGTTTATGAACTTGATAGTAAAATATGAAGAATCCAAATTGGAAGATATATCATCCCCGATAAAAAGTCTGAAGTTGCACAGTATCAGGACTTTTCTATGTATACCCAGGAACTTAAATTGAAAGATAACATCTCACAATTAGAAGAAACAATTATGGAATCTAAAAAAATGAAGTTCCAACGTGACATGGATGATTACGCCCATGATCAAGTCTACGAATGGGAACGGCGTATCTCGAGTTGGCATGACCCAAGATCTATTCTTAAAAGTCCATACAAAAACAAAAAATGGAGAAATAAAGACAAAGAGGTCAGTTTTGATCCAAAAAAATTCAGACTCTTCTGACAACAACACGGATACTTCCATGGATACCTCTCGGGACAGTGTTGCAACCACTAGCTCTGGGATTGGACATTCTTATTACAAAAATCCAAAAAATAAGAAATGACTACAATCAAAAAACGACAACGCAGAGGAGGATGCAAACACTTAAAAAGGACAAAAAGCAAGAATGCTGACTCAATTAATGGAACACAAATAGTCCAGGGAAATAATGTGGATGTTCTCAATCTTTCTTCTGTTGTGCTTTCTAAAGACCATGTCAATGTCCTCTCATTGGGTCTGAATTATGCCTTGGAACGAAATTTTGATTTATTTTCAACAATGAAAGATATGAATAAATTTGTAAGGCTGCTCACTATTAAGAGACACTTTTGGCAGGACACCGACATGGTCAATACGTCAGTCAGTGGAAATTATGTTAATGGGACAAACATTGCTACCAATGCTTTGTGTGAATACTCTTCCTTTTCTGAACAGGTAGTCATGTCTGCATTATATGATCTGGAGCTTGATAATACTTCACACCACGCTACAGTGACACAAGCGGTTAATTTCATTACATCAAATCCAGAATTCTATCCGATTCACTCAAGGTCATCCTCGATGGATAAGTTCCAGTTTCTGGTAGAAAGGGAACTTAGAGTGTTATACAATAGAGTAGATAGAGGTTCCCCATTCAATTTAAAGCCCTCTAATAAAATTGCTCTTAAACAACTGGAGTCTATGCACTCAATTGAAATTAAAGTGGCAGACAAAGGGGGCACTATTGTAGTGCTCAATAGAGATGATTATTGTAATCACATTAACTCCCTGCTAGCAGATGAGTCTACTTACTATAAACTAGATAATGACCCTACTCAACAATTCAATGATGAGTTACATAAATTAGAGGAAGAGGGAGTTGATTAAGGTACCCTAAGTCGAAGTCAAGCTGACTATATAAAATGTGACAATAAATAAATTCCATTGTTATACGGGCTACCCAAAATTCATAAAAATTCAACTGTTCCACCAATGAGGCCTATTGTTTCTGGCATGGGCTCCTTCTCTGAGAAATTATGTAAGTGGGTGGATTCACTCCTTCAACCTCTAGTAACACGGGTGCCAGGCTATCTTCAAGATAGTAAATGTGTACTTAGATCCTTCCAAAACAAAATTTGGCAAGCTAATTTCCAATTAATTACGCTGGACGTAGAATCCCTCTACACCAGTATTCCTCATTATGTAGCTTCACAAGCAATTTCTTATCATTTACGGAAATATAGCAATTACACAGGCGTCTTAAGTGACTATATACTTAAGGTAATTGATTTTCTGGTATCCCACAACTACTTCCTATTTAACCACTCATTTTATCTCCAGCTTAGGGTGGTGTCAATGGGGGCGAAATTTTCGCCCTCATTGGCAAACCTTACTATGTCTTGGTGGGAGGAGCTCTATGTGTTTTCTATTGACAATCCTTTTGTGCACATGATTGAGTGGTATGGCAGATACATGGATGACCTTCTCGTTATCTGGAAGGGAGATGTCTGCCATTCCCTCTTTCATGATGTATGTAAATAACAACATTTTCAATTTGAAATTTACATTTAATTCCAATGCAAAAACAGTGTGTTTTCTTGACTTAAAATTGGAGTGTGAAGATCAACAAGTCATCAATTCATCGACATATAGAAAGCCCACTTCTGGTAACAACATTCTGCATTTCAAAAGTTTCCATGGTAGATCCACTCACAAATCAGTGCCCATGGGTGAAATTCTACACGCTAGACGCAATTGCAGTAATTTTGACTCTTTCCAAAATGAAGCTATGAGGAGGGGAACATCTCTCCTTATGGAGAGCACCAGTTAAGGTGTGTAGTGTTTTGTTTTGCCTTTTAGCCCACTACTCAGCATCTGCATATCACAAGGCATTATGGGAAAGGAGCCGGAAAGCTCACTGCGCCCTCTATGGGTTGTAACAAATCCTCAATTTACTTCTGATTCACTGAATCTTTGAGAAGCAAAAAGGAATAATTGTCAAGCCAAAATTGCTCATCTACATACGCGTTTCGGGGTTTTGCCCCTCATCAGTGTAGAGCAGAGCGATATTGGCTTGACTGGTGGGAGGCAATGAGTGGGTACGAGGAGGGGAACATCTCTCCTTATGGAGAGCACCAGTTAAGGTGTGTAGTGAATTGCTTTGCCATGTAGCCCACTTCTCATCATCTGCTTATCACAAGGCATTATGGGAAAGGAGCCGGAAAGCTAGTGACATACAGAGTAGACTATCAGTGCGGGGTTACCCCAGAGGTCTCTTAAAAAGAGCATATGATAGGGCTGCAGCTAGAGAGAGGTGTGATCTGCTTAAGACCAAAACGGCATCATCTCCATCATATAACTTTCCTACTCTTGTATTAGATCATAGCAGGCAATTCAACCAGATTAAGAGTATTGTAAATAGGTATTTGCCTATCCTTTATGAAGATGACATAGTCAGTGATATTCTATCGGAGGTTCACCGTGTGGTCTCACGCAGAGCCAAAACTCTTGGAGACTCCCTTACTTCGAATTTTTTCCAGACTAAAAGTCAACAATTTACATGGTTAAAGTACAAAGGTTTTTTCAAGTGTGGCACCAACCCTTGCCGCACTTGTAAATATGCTCTACCATGTAAAGAAATTAATAATTCAGGAGGCACCAAAAAGTTTTCTATCCAAAGCTACATGAATTGTAACTCTCATCATATAGTTTACGGTGCATTATGCCAATCATGTAATCTACTCTATGTTGGGAGTACCATTAGAAAATTAAAAACAAGATTCTTGGAGCATATTAATGACATTAATACTACTTCTTTTAGAAATAAATCTAATCTAACTAAACATTTCATACAAATCCACCACTGTGACTTTAGCACACTAAAGATTTTTGGTATAGAAAAATGTGCTCGTTCAAATAAAGGTGGGGACATTGTCTCTGAGATAACGCTCTGAGAGGCGTATTGGATCACGATATTAGATACATCAGTTCCAAATGGTCTAAATTTACAAAGAGAAATTATGTTTCATTATTAAAGGTTTCCTTTTTTTTTCCAGATCTTATGATGTTTATATTTATTAATTTTCATGTGTATGTTATGTATTTTTACTCACTGCTTACATTACGCTCTTTTAGGATTGCATTTCCTAAGTTTATAGGATTGTTATGTTGTCACTACTTGCCTCACATTGTATGTTGCCTCGCCGGGCGTTTTATTTTGCTGTGCCGTTATTTACATTTTTTGGTATGCCGGCTGTGTCCGGCATCCCATTCAGCTTCTATCATTCATGCTCTTACGCATGTCCGGACACTCGTCTAGTGACATGGGCATGCGCATGTATGCCAGACCTTGCCTGCCAGTACTATACAGCTTTTTCAGTGCGCATGTCCAAATATGCTGTTTGCTTCCGGCTGCGCTTTACGACGTTTGTTTATATTTGGCGTGCGGACATGGTTGGTTCCGGCATTATGGCGAGGTAGGTGTACTATTGGATGGCATTTAAGTGATCATTTAGCCCACATGTGTAGCGGTTTGTCTCTATGTATAAATTAAACACGGTTTTCATTGTCAGTATGCTATGAGGGCGTACATTGTCTGAAGCCCGAAACGCGTTAGAATTTTTTCCCTCTATGCTTCTGTGACTGTCCACTAGGTAATCCATACTGGTGAGTGCTTTTTTCAGAAATATATATTTTTGAATATTACACAATAAATTTTGTTATATTTTATCAGCTATTATTTGTGCGTGCTGGATATCTTCAATTAGCTGTGACAATATCAACGGTACATAGTCAAAAAAATACAAACATATGATGAGACACACTAGGAGGGAGGGGAGTAGGGAAAGGGAGAGTAGAGCACATTATATTGTACTATATTAACAATTTTGCCATGGGCAAACTTAAACTCTATCAACTCTCAATCTATAAAACACTAAAACGTAACTTTTATTATGTATACCACTTAACCTCAATGCACACTATTTAAATTCCCAGGAATTTTGAACCTGGGAATTGAGAAAAAATTAATTACTGAGGATGAGAAGAAATTTATGTTACCATTGCTACCTTTTAGGCATTACCAAAAGTGCATAAAGAGGTTGTGCCAATACCAGGAAGACCGATAGTCTCAGGTAGAAATAATTTAACACAAAGACCCAGCACTTATGTTGACCGTATACTGATTAGATTGGATACAGAGGGGAAGAGGTTTATGGGAACAGATATGGACAGTAGTGTACTGTACAATGGAGTATATATTCCCCATAAATATGCATATTAGACATAATATGCATATTAGACATAGAGGAGAGAAGGTTCATGGGAAGGGATAAAGTTTAGCTTTGTGCTGTAAAATGTAATATCTATCTCGCTTAGTGTGAGCGAAGCTGGAAGGAAGTCCATCACAGATAGGGCAGTAATGCCCATTGGTATAGTGCGCGGGCACAGGCGGCATGGTAAGAGAGGGCGAAAGCCCGCCATGGAGATGGTGAATTTGTTCATAAGAATGCAGTAGCAGCAGCAGCAGTGAATAGCTTCAGTATGCATGTAGGAGAGTAAAAAGGGACAAATGGGTATTGTTGAATATCTGGTGCTTAAATAGTGAGCACATGAATAGGGTGTGTATCTAAGATAATATAAAAGGAAATGAGCTAGACCACATGTGACTGGACCTCTGTCCCCTGATGAAGCCAGTTTAGCTGGTGAAAGATGTTGGGGAGGTAAGGCATGACATTTTAATTTGTGATTTTCTGGCTCTCATTACAGTGTTATCCACTGCAGAGGGTTTCACAGAAACCTTATATGTTGTACGTCCATGATATTAGGGATGATTGTCCAAGTAAGACTCTTTGGAGTTAATAAATTACTGTATGTATAAGGGTTTCCCTTGCTAGTGGGTGGTGTTCCACCAGAATGGACAATAGAAAAGGAGTTATTCCTTCACAATTAGAAAGGGATATATTGAGAGTTTAGAAATCAGGTTTTTAAATAGTGTACATTGAGGTTAAGTGGTATACATAATAAAAGTTATGTTTTAGTGTTTTATAGATTGAGAGGTGATAGAGTTTAAGTTTGCCCATGGCAAAATAGTTAATATAGTCATTAAAAGTCACTTTTTGTCCTCTTGCTAGATTGACATTATATTGTACGGCCCAAGTTGTAAGTGTGTAATGAAAAAAATATGGGCACTCAACTCAAATGCCCTTAGCAATCACATAGGTATACCACAGGGACCTGATGGCTTCAAACGGCTATTTTATTGTTTAAAGACGCAGTTAAGTATTCCATGCCTCTAATATCTTTAATTCTTTGAAATATATCTTCCGATAAGGGGGATTCTCGTCTTCTCCAGAACTGAGAGATTAGACACCTCGCTACCGTAAGAATATGAAGAACTATTTTCATCATCTGCTTCCTGACTGGGTGCGTTGTCAAACTAAGTAAGAAAAACAAGGGATCTGTAGGAACTCGCATTCCCGTAATTTCAGTTGTGAGCGATTTAATTTTCCCCCAAAACCTCTGGATCCCAGGACATTACCAGACAACATGGAATATGTTCCCTGTCGCAGCATTACATCTCCAGCATACATCTGGGATAGTTGGGTTAAAAAGTAAAAGGTAAAAGAGAGGGTGTGTGGTACCACATCATTA
This sequence comes from Phyllomedusa bahiana, assembly GCA_025379985.1. Taxonomy (NCBI): domain Eukaryota; kingdom Metazoa; phylum Chordata; class Amphibia; order Anura; family Hylidae; genus Phyllomedusa; species Phyllomedusa bahiana. The sequence continues at coordinate 14,582 of JAODAL010031902.1, read as the reverse complement.
AGATTTTATATTGGTTTTCCTTATACAAGTTGCAGGAAGACGATTGGGCTGCTCTCTGCCATACCGTTCGCCATTCCTCTATAGAGATATCCCTCTGTACATACTGTTTCCATTTACACATATATACGAATACGGGTGTATCCGGGTAGGGATTAGTCAGAATAGAATAGATGTCTGAGATCAACCCCTAGTCATGTTACTTACTTTGCAAATTAATTCAAATCTCGTAGGAGGGGATACTCTGGTGGAACCCAATACTCTTTTGAGAAAGTGTGTAATCTGCAGATGGGAAAACCTACATGATTCTAGTAATGAAAATCTAGATTGCAGTGTCTCAAATGGCAAAATGCGTCTTGAAGAGGGTCCACTATGTCCGTGAATTTAAAAAGCTTTATCTCAAACCATACTTTCATTGCAGGGTTATCCATACCGCCAGGGAAGGGGGGTTGAATAGAAAAGAAGTTAGGGCAGAAGAGGGAGAGTACAAGTTAAAAGTCCCTAGTTAAAGCAATAAGACCCAGTAAGGCCATATCCAATGCCATAGGGGATGTAGCCCATAGTAACGATTTGGGGTGCGCTGGGGCCATCCATAATTTTTCGATCTCTGCCCACCTAGAATATGGAAACAAAGACGATCATGCTGGGATTCATCTAAGCTGAGCAGCCCAATAATATTTTACTATGTCTGGAACCCCAATTCCCCTCTCCGACTGTTTTGCTAGAAGTACTGTCTTTTTAATATGGTATCTCCTGAATGCCCAAATAAATCTAAGTATGGAAGCCTGGAGCGCTTTGAGTTACTTCAGAGGTATTGGGATAGGAAGAGTCTCAAATAGATACACTACCGTTCAAAGGTTTGGGGTCACTTAGAAATTTCCTTATTTTTGAAAGAAAAGCATAGTTTTTTTCAATGAATCTAACATTAAATGAATCAGAAATACACTCTATACATTGTTAATGTGGTAAATGACTATTCTAGCTGCAAACGTCTGATTGTTAATGCAATATCTACATAGGCATATAGAGGCCCATTTCCAACAACCATCACTCCAGTGTTCTAATGGTACATTGTGTTTGCTAACTGTGTAAGAAAGCTATTGGATATTTTGAACACCCTTGAAAACCCTTGTGTAACACAGCTGAAAACAGTTTTGCTGATTAGAGAAGCTATAAAACCTTTGAGCTAGTTAACAATCTGGAGCATTACATTTGTTGGTTCGATTAAACTTGCAAAATGGCCAGAAAAAGAGCTTTCATGTCAAACTCCACAGTCTATTCTTGTGCTGAGAGATGAAGGCAATTCCTGGCGAGAAATTGCCAAGAAACTGATGATTTCCTACAACAGTGTGTACTACTCCCTTCATAAGAGAGCACAAACGGGCTCTAACCAGAGTAGAAAGAGGAGTGGGATGCCCCGCTGCACAACTGAGCAACAAGATAAGTACATTAGAGTCTCTAGTTTGAGAAATCGACGCCTCACAGGTCCTCAACTGGCAGCTTCATTAAATAGTACCCGCAAAATGCCAGTGTCAATGTCTACAGTGAAGAGGCGACTCCAGGATGCTGGCCTTCATGGCAGAGTGGCAAAGAAAAAGCCATATCTGAGACTGGCTAATAAAAGGAAAAGATTAATATGGGCTAAAGAACACAAACATTGGACAGAGGAAAATTAGAAAAAAGTGTTATGGACAGACGAATCAAAGTTTGAGGTGTTTGGATCACACAGAAGAACATTTGTCAGACGCATAACAACTGAAAAGATGCTGGAAGAGTGATTGACGCCATCTGTCAAGCATGGTGGAGCTAATGTGATGGTCTGGGTTGCTTTGGTGCTGGTAAAATGGGAGATTTGTACAAAGTAAAAGGGATTTTGAATAAGGAAGACTATCACTCCATTTTGCAACGACATGCCATACCCTGTGGACGGCACTTGATTGGAGCCAATTTCATCCTGCAACAGGACAATGACTGAAAGCACACCTCCAAATTATGCAAGAACTATTTAGGGAAGAAGCAGGCAGCTGGTATTCTATCTGTAATGGAGTGGCCAGCGCAGTCACCAGATCTGAAACCCACTGAGCTGTTGTGGGAGCAGCTTGACCGTATAGTACGCAAAAAGTGCCCATCAAGCCAAATCAACTTGTGGGAGGAGCTTCTGTAAGCATGGGGTGAAATTGCTCCAGATTACCTCAGCAAATTAACAGCTAGAATGCCAAAGGTCTGAAATGCTGTAATTGCTGCAAAGGGAGCATTTTTTGACGAAAGCAAAGTTTGAAGTAGAAAATTATTATTTCAAATAAAAATCATTAATTCTAACCTTGACAATGTCTGGACCATATTTATATTCATTTTGCAACTCATTTGATAAATAAAAGTATGAGTTTTGAGGGAAAACACAAAATTTGGGGAGAATGGACATTTTAATCACTGAGACTCTTCCTAGCCAGGATAAAGGTAGGGGCTTCCACTTTTGTAAGAGAGAACGAATTTCTAAGAACATCTTGGGAAAGTTCTGGTCATAAAGGGAAAAGTAACTCTTCGTGAGATTCACTCCTATATGTTTTAGGGAGGTTTGCTTCCAATTATAATTATCCTGCAATGACTCTAAATCCTCCTGCCTTAAATTTTACTGGTGTTTGGTGATACCAAGTAAGGCAATTTGATTGTTTCGGTTGGAGTTGAGTACAATACCTTCAATGCGTTGAGGAAGGGGCCAGAGATGCCAAAACTCCGAATAGTTGCCATTATATACGTCCAATGCAACCTATCAAATGCTTTTTCAGCATCGAGACTTAGCACTAAGCCAGGAGATTTCAGTCTATTAAGAACATCTTTTAGGCTAATTATATGCCTGTGTTGTCCCCTCCTTAACGGCCAGTTTTTTGGTTTTTTATTACTCAATCTCTTGATCCTAAACCACATCTGCATAGATCATTACTCCCTTATGAACAGTTCAGTCTGCAGTCTTCCTATTCAACCAAGGTTGTCTCCTCAGTTTATGGGTTCCTTGATGTAGGAGCTTACCAAAGATGTACTTTCCTGTTGTCAGGTGTGAACACCATCTTGGTCATCCACTCTCCCCCTCTGATTGGTCCAAAATATTTCCACTTAGCTATAAATCCTCTATTTCCCAATACGCCCAGGAGAAAAATTACAAGCTCCTGTCTAGATTTGTGGTGGCTGAGGTGGCCTGCAAGTCAGAGTTGGGTCTTCTGTCTATTTTATCAGGTCCGATTTCTTAGCTGCTGCTCAACAAATAATAGCAGCTCACTGGAAACAAACAGGCTCTCCTCCACTAGGTACATTCCTTGCCACCAGGTACATTCCTTGAGCGTTACAACACACTCAACAGAAAGAAGAACTCATTGTGGTTCTTTGCTATCTGGCAACCTTGAATAATTGTTAAGGCCTTTGAAGGGTTTTGTACGTGGATGAATTCTCACAATCCATAAGTGTTTTGGCCAAAATGTGTGCACAAAGGTATTTCACCATATTTATTTCTCCCCACCTTCCTTCCTTATGTGTTTCTCTTGTCTAGAGTCTATATTTTTTAGTTTTTTTTCTATTCAAAGATAGGGGTACATACCCCTTGATTTATTTAGGTGGTTTGGTGGCTGACATTTATGTACTAGAATACTCTGTGCTACCTATTTACGAGTATGTTTTTGTTAATACTGTCAGATTTACTCGTGGTACTTTCCATAATTTGTATGTTATTTCCTTCAATAAGAAAATAATTTAACCAAAATTGGGAAAGAGACACATACAAACCAAAGCCTCTTTTAAAGATGATGCACAAAAAAGCCTACAAACAGTTTTCTGAAGACAAGCAGACTCAGGACATGGATTAATAGAACTATGTCCTGTGGTCTGCTGAGACCAAGATAAACTTATTTGGTTCAGATGGTGTTAAGCGTGTGTGGCGGCAACTAAGTGAGGAGTACAAAGACAAGTGTGTCTTGACTACAGTCAATCATGGTGGTGGGAGTGTCATGGTTTGAGGCTGAATGAGTACTTCCAGCTTTGGGGAGCTACAGTTCATTGAGGGAACTATGAATGTCAATATGTGCAGTGACAGTATTGAAGCAGAGCATGATCCCCTCCCTTCAGAGACTGGGCCACAGGGCTGTAATTTCAACATAAACTCTAAACGAATCTCCGAGACGACCACTGCCTTACTAAAGAAAAGGAGGGTAAAGGTGCTGGACGGGCAAAGCATGTGTCCAGACACTATTGAGCATCTGTGGGGCATCCTCAAATGGAACGTGGAGGAGGACAAGGTCTCAAACATTCACCAGCTCTGTGATGTCATCATGGAGGAGTGGAAGAGGATTCCAGTGGAAACCTGTGAAGCTCTAGTGAACTCCATACCCAAGAAAATTAAGGCAGTGCTGGAAAATAATGGTGGCCTCAGAAAATATTGATACTTTGAACACAATTTTTCCTTTTTTCACTTAGTGGTGTACTCACTTTTGTTCCCAGTGGTTTAGACATTGATGGTTGTGTGTTCAGTTATTTTGAGTGTACACCAAACTTACAGTTATACAAGCTGTACAGGGACTACTTTACATTCTATCAAAGTGTCATATATTAACAAAAATGTGAGGGGTGTACTGAGTTTTGTGAGATACAGTCTGTAGAGCATCTCTTATTTCAGGTAATCCACCATTAAACGACAAAATGAATCTGGTCTTTTTTGGAAAGTCATTAGGATTCTTTTTTGCTCGGTATTAGTAGATCCTCTATCTTGATTTTATCAGTGCTTTGCAAGCCCTGTATAATAATTCTTTTGTAGCCATAAAAATTGTCTGACAGTAATTCCATTTTAAGTTGCAGCTGGATGTGCTGATGTTACATAAAGAAGTGAATTAACAAATGTTGAATTTTTCTCCCATCTAATTAACACTAAAATTGCTTTATGTCCGCAATCATGTTTGTGGCTTCATATTCGTACTTTTAGTGCTCACTTACACTTAATGATTGCTGTTGCTTATGCTGCCATTAAATAATTGCTATTTATTGCTGTATTTCCGTGATTGTGATGTTATCTTTTCTGTGTAGATGTTTCTTGCTTAATTTTAATGACTTTTTTATATTTAAAAATATTTTATATATCTTTAAATCATTTTCTCAAAGAATTATGAGCTATTAGTTAATACGATTTCCTTATGATGAATAGATTAATTTGTATTGTTGAGTTGATCTGAGGTGTGTATACGTGGAAGTGGCTTATTTGTTTGATATTATTATAAGGGTTGTCCGACCTTGGGCTTAGCTGTATCAGAACTCCCATTTAAAATTAATGGGGAGAACTGCGCAAGTGCAGCCATATTCTCATAGTCTGCGGCTGGCTTGTAGCGAGCTTTGAGTTGGTCAAAGACCTAAACATGCAGGATGGTAAAATCCCTTTAATATTCAATAAAAATCTGAATACTCAAAGGAAAGAAAAGTAGAAAACTCAATAAAATAAACCTGTAGTGTTCATTAAACACTACAGGCTGTATATGGCTAATATTTCTGTCCTTTCTTCTGGTAAAAAGGTTCTACAATCTGTTGTACCACCGTAGGGCTCCTATGGTACTTCTCTGTCAGGTTCTGTTATAGTGTGGGGAAAACAATAATTAGACATGGATGTAATTTTGTTTCCTCCTATGCATGAATGTGCTAACCAAAACCAGACTCCACGTGGAATGGGGTGAAATCAGCAGTAAAAATATGTGAAATCAGCAGTTAAAATCTAAAGCATGTTTCAATTTCAGCTGCGTGTCAATTGGCGTTTTCAGTATCTGATGTACATGAATCACATACGATTTTACTGCAGTGAGTTTTATTATGTGATTGATAGTTATTTTATGGCATTTTCTGAACTTTGACAATCTCGGTAATTTGTTTTTTATATTTTACTGAAGAAAGTAGTTCATACTGGCCGTTGTGTTAAAAAAGCATTATCACGTATTTATGTGTTTTTCAGCCTGATAGTGATATTTCTGCTTACACATACGAAAGAACTTTAATGATGGAACAGCGCTCTCAGATGCTTAGACAAATGCGCCTGACGAAGACAGAGAGAGATCATGAGGTAGGTTTGAGTTCTACTTCTATAGATAAAAACTACTTGTGACAACAAATAATAAAAACTCATCCTTTTATGTCATTTATTGTAATGATTTACACAGTTTAAGTATAGGCGTAAACATTAAAAAGGATGTCCCAACAAACAACCTCTCTTGTTCAAACTATTTTAAAGTGGTTGTTCCAAGATTTTTTGGAAATTGCATGTATAGAGCATGACCAGTGTAGCCAGTGACTCCCCGTCATGTGAGCAATAAATGTGATGATACTACTCAGGCACCAGCAGGGCGCATTAGGGCTTTTGCAATCATGGAATGACAGTGGCAGGAGAGGTCAGTACGGCTGTGGCAACTCATCCTAGCATTTTCAGAAACTGGATTTACAGCAGTTTGCTGGCTTTACAAGCTGCTATTCTAAATGATGTCTTTTTCCTCACAAATATGTTACAATTTACTGTGTCTTTCAAAAGACCAGATATTCAGTTGGCTTGAGATCAGAGTTAACACCTCATTTATGTATTTGATGGAGAACTTAAAGGGATTGTCTTACCATGCTGTTTCACTGAGCCACAGGCAGCTTCAGACTTACACTTCCTGGTTAGGTCGTGGGTGATTCCTAGCTGAAAAGCTAGGTATCAAGCACAGCCTAACCAGGAAGTGTAAGTTTGGCGGGACTGCAGACAATTTATAATCTGTAGTGCACAAGGCTACAGAGCTCTAAGGCTTGAACCTTGTTGTTAACTTATGTAAACAAGCTTCTGTGCTAGAGGTAAGACTCAGCAGGGGGTAATTCATCGTGATTTGACTTACTGACTGATGGCAGATTGGAATAATCAGATAAGAGAGCAGAGAAGTGGTCGGTAACCTAGAGAAACTTGTGTGCGCTACCAGTTGATAAAATCTTTTTTCTCCTGAACAAAGCAAAATCAGAACAGCAATGTATTTGATAAAATTCTTCATTTACCTTTCCCTACATGATAAAAGCTAATCATTGTAGTGAGAAAACCTACTTTAACCCCTTAACACCACAGCCAGTTTTGGCCTTTCTGACACAGCCCCATTTTTGAAATCTGACGTTTACCTATCCATGGGATTCATAACACATTGTGCTTTACGTTAGTAAGAAATTTTGGTCAAAAAATCCTTGTATATTTGTGAAAAATATCTAACCATCTTGAAAAATTAGAAAAATTTACCATTTTCAAACTTAAAAAAATTCTGTGTGTAAGACATAGTTATTCCACTCAAAATAGTTTATAACTAGCATCTACCATATGTCTACTGTAGGTTGGCATCATTTTTTAAATGTCTTTGTATTTTTCTATGACGTTAGGGGGCTTAGAAATTTAGAAATTCACATTTTCAAGAAAATTTGCAATATATATTTTTTTAGGGACCAGTCAAGGTTTTGTTTTGTTTTTTTAACTGAATTTTATTGTCTTCCATAAAGAGCACAAAACATCTAACAGTTTCACATTCAACTTTTTCACCCATAATATAATGCTTTTTAGTATTCCAACATAAAAGAGATACAGTAAGCATTCAGATAACAAATTCCATTTTAAACCATGTGAAAGCTAAATTTAGCAAGCCCGGACTAGAAAGCTAAAGCAGATTCTCCACTCTTGAGTCCCCGGCTCATCACTGTAGGCTCGCAATCAAGAAAGAACTATACAAAAGTAGAGAGAAAAAAAATAAGGGGAAGACACTGGACATGAGACACTAGGTAGAAACATTAAAGTGGACATACAAACAAATACAGTTTCCCATACCAGTTTCTCGAGTGACACAAGTTTTTTAGTATGCTGTATGTATCCCAAGGTTTCCAAATGGTTTCAAATGCCTCTATTCTATTATGCAGAAGGGCAGTAAGTTGTTCTAATTTTCTAACCTCCCTAACTCTAGTATGAAGGTCCTGAAGGGAAAGGATAGACACCTGTTTCCAGAACCTGGCGATCAGACACTTGGCCGCTGTTAAAATATATAAAAATATTGCCGAGCGCCCCAGTAGATGATATGGTACACTTAAAGAGAACCTCTCACATAGTTTATGCCCCCATTGCTGAGGGCAGAACAAGGTAGTGTCAGACATGTTTTCAGTGCTGTATCCCTTATTCTGTAAGGTGCTGTAGTTTTTGAGTATTTAGTGCTCAAATCTGCAGTTTTCAGCCAGAAAAGAGTCATGGAAAGAGTCATTTGAGGCTAGCCTCGCCCACCTCAACTAATAAACCTATTAATTTAAATAGGTAGAAACATGAGAATAACTGCCAGGTGGGCAGGGCTAACACCTGCTCATGAATAAGATTTGAGCATTAAATGCTCTAAAACTACAGCATCTTACAGAATAAGGGACACAGCGCTGGAAACAGCATGTCTGTCAGTAGCTTGTGCTGTCCTCAATAAGGAGGGCATACCCTATGTGACAGGTTCCATTTAAGAGATAGGTCAATGGAGATAGTGGCACCTAAGTGAATAAAACTTCAGTAACCATATTCTGGACCTGTCTCCAAAAGGGTTTGATTAGATCACAGTCCCAGAAGATATGTTGGATATTAGCAACAGGAGAGCCACAGCACCACTGGGAATGGCAGGGTTAAGTTTATGAAGCAATGCCGGAGTGTGATACCAGTACAGCAGGTGGTGGTCTCCTTATACTGAACCGACGAGGAGGATCGCTAGACCTGCTTCCAGATCTGTTATTTTTGGGGCATATTCACAGCTCAATGGCTGGACTAGACTGAATCCAGAAGCAGGCAACTCTAGCCTATCTGCTACCTGGGAAAAATTAACAGGTGCAGCTAATTGCTGAGAAGCAGCTCACATATCCCACTGCTAGGGGAACAATTAGATGATAAAAAACTGCACATTAGTTTAATACCTGTTCACACCAGCATGCAGAAAAGCCACAGTATAATGCATGGGGAGATTGCACAAATGCAAATATACCAATAAAACAACCACTCACATACCCTCAGTGCATGAGGGGGATGGTTGCTGGTACTACAGTTGCATATAAATAAGGTGATACAGAAGGGTGCCATAAATACAGATACATGTGGTGCACCATGCTGGCTTACAACCTTTTAGTGACACTCATACTATTAAATTAGCCGGGGTGCCCAGCACTTTCTGGGTGTCCAACACAAAACACAGACACCCTCGGTCCCCAGCACTGTTGGGCAGATAAAAAATATGACGTACCGGAAAATGTTTTTAAATATAAGGTATTAGTTGGTACAGGGGCCCCAATACGCAAGCTCGCAACCGGCGTCAAAGGTCCTCATGTCTTGCGAATCCCTACACTAATAATTTACAGGAAAAACACATACAAAAATGGGACATTACTTAAAAAAAAGCAGTTTTTTTTTTTTTTTTTTTATTAAGTATTTGCCCATTTTTTTAGTGTGTTTTATCAAGTTGTGTTGCCATGTTTTAATGGGCAAAGAGAAACCCAAGTAGTCCTCCCACTTGAGCATATATGAGTGGACCACCGGGGTGTCAGGAGGAGAAGTGATCAACATTTGGTAGAGACTAGAAATCAAGATGCTGGTGGATACTCCTGCCCTGCATAGTTTTTCAAAGCCGGTAAGGGTGGAAACAGTCCTGGACCCTAAAACAGTCTGCATGTAATGACTGATTTGTATATAGGAGAAATGACAGGAGGAAGGGAGGTTATAGGTGGTCTGCAGTTCCAAGAAAGGCAGCAGCTGTCCTGTAACATGTTTTACAATGTCAGCAAATCGGAACAACCTGTTATCAAACCATGGCTTCATGTTCTGAGTCTGGTGCGCCGATGCACGAGACAGAGACCAAATCTTTTATGACATTTCCTCCATACCTCTCTCATAAGTCTCATCGAGTGTAGCAGAGGATCCCCAAGAAGTGGTGTCCCACCAAAGCAAATTGGAATGATATGGCGTCATTCACCATTTCTCTATTTCCATCTACCAAGAGTACGCGAACAGCAATAATATTTTAGAAGGTCATGAACCGCCAAATACCCCTCCACCTTACTGGCCAGCAAAACAGTTCTGTGAATTCCATGCCTCTTATGTGCCCAAATGAAGTGTATTAGACTGAACTGTAGTACTTTAAAAGCCGCATGGAGGACAGGGATCGGAAGCGTCTCAAATAGGTAGAGCAATTTAGGTAAGTCATTTTAATAGCTGCTATCTTACCGATCAGAGAGATGTTGAGGTTGTTCCATTTATGTACTAAATGCCTTATTTCAGAAAAGAGTTTTGGGAAGTTGTGACCATATAAAGAGGAATATGAGCGAGCAATATAGACCCCCAGGTACTTCACCAAGTCCGTTTTCCATCGATATTTGTAATTTAGTTTAAGGGGGGAGACCAGATCAGGGGACCAGTCCAGCTCTAACGTGGCTTTGAGGAACCTGTATGTTAGATATCCCCATAAATGACTTAGAAACTACATCCCTTAAAATATTCGAAAGCATTTAGAAAGTTTATTATCCCATTAGGTGTTTCAAAAAAACTAAAGCAAAGTGGAGGTGAAATTTCAAAATGTAACTATTTCAAAATGTGCTATTTGGCTCAACCACAAGCCTCAGAGTAGGAGGAATACCTACTGGAATTTGGGGTCTCATTTTCAATACGATTTTATTTAGGTGCCATTTCAGGTTTGCAGACACCCTAAGTGGTAAACACCCCAAAAAGACCCCATATTGGAAACTACACCCCTTACGGAATATATCCAGGGGTGTAGTGAATATATCGACCACACAGGTATTTAACAATTTTTTTTTAGCATTAGGCTGTGAAAATGAAAAAAAATTTTTTTTCCAACAATCTCCAATTTTTGCTGAAAATGTTTCATTTTTACAAATAATCCTGGAAAAAAATCAATCCAAATTTTGTTACGCAATTTCTTCCAAGTTCAGCAGCACTCTATATATGGGTGTAAATTGCTTTTTGGGTGCATGGCAAGGCTTAAAAGAGAGGGAGTGCTAATTGGCTTTTGGAACACAGGTTTTGGTGGGTGCCATGTCGCATTTTCAAAGCCCCCAAAGTAGCAGGTGAAACCTTTCTGAGGTCATCCCATTTTGGATTCAACACCCTTCATGGGTCTCATCTAGGGGTGTACTGTGCATTTTGGGTTTACAGGTGTTCCATAGGTTATTTTTTTTTAGCATTGGGCCATGAAAATGTGAGGGAAAAAATGCAGTTCCACCATTTTTTTTTGGCTTTCAATTTTACAGCATTTGCCTTGCAGTTTATTCAAACATGGAGGGGAGAGACATGGACCGCACATCCTCAAACTATACGTTTATCTAATGCTTCTCAGCAAAACTATATAAAAAACGAACAGGAGGTTCTTAGTATACTTTTTGCGCAAAACGTATAGGCCCACTTGCCACGTCGCGGCGACCTCTATTAAGTGGGTCCCTATGCTAAATGGTGAATTCAATAACCGAGTTCAAAAAGGGTTTGGATGCATTTCTGGAGCGTAATAATATAACAAGTTACAGTGACTAGGATTCAGGAGAAGGGTCATTGATCCAGGGATTTTTCTGATTGCCAGATTGGAGTCAGGAAGGAATTTTTCCCTAAAATGAGGACAATTGGCTTCTACCTCATTGGGGGTTTTTGCCTTCCTCTGGATCAACACCTTAGCACAACAGGCTGAACTGGATGGACGACTTGTCTTTTTTTAGCCTTACAAACTATGAAACTATGAAACTATGAAACGTTGCATGGCGGCCACCACCGCAGCAAAAAACCACACAGATGAGGGGCACTGCCCAGTGGCCCAACAGCACCACTGCTGCCAAACCTAGCCCCCCGGCTCTGGACCGCACCACCCCACCAGCACAGTATCACAGCAGCAATGGCCGCCACACAGCACCACCACCACAAAAGGAAAGGTAGACACTGCTCACCTTTCCAGGGCTCCCTGCATACAGACTGCAAGAAACAGGGCATTAACCCTTATACAGACTACTGCTAATTAAAAACACCTGGGCCAAATGGGGATGAGTGCTGGTCCATGTGTGCAAAGAAATAGATATATTCAAACATGGAGGGGAGAGACATGGACCGCACATCCTCAAACTATACGTTTATCTAATGGTTTTGAGCAAAATTATATAAAAAACGAACAGGAGGTTCTTAGTATACTTTTTGCGCAAAACGTATAGGCCCACTTGCCACGTCGCAGCGACCTCTATTAAGTGGGTCCCTACGCTAAATGGGGGTAACGCTGCATGGCGGCCACCACCGCAGCAAAAAACCACACAGATGAGGGGCACTGCCCAGTGGCCCAACAGCACCACTGCTGCCAAACCTAGCCCCCCGGCTCTGGACCGCACCACCCCACCAGCACAGTATCACAGCAGCAATGGCCGCCACACAGCACCACCACCACAAAAGGAAAGGTAGACCCTGCTCACCTTTCCAGGGCTCCCTGCATACAGACTGCAAGAAACAGGGCATTAACCCTTATACAGACTACTGCTAATTAAAAACACCTGGGCCAAATGGGGAGGAGTGATGGTCCATGTGTGCAAAGAAATAGACATATATATTCAAACATGGAGGGGAGAGTTTAAATGACAGGGTAACTTTATTATACGGGTCGGTACAATTGAAATGATATAAATTTTATATTTTTTTAAATGCGTTTATAAAAAAATTGCATTTTTATGATGTCCTATTCTGACAGCCATTACTTTTTTATTTTTTGTATAAAGAGTTGAATATGGGCTTGTTTTTTTCAGGATGAGTTGATGTTTTAATTGGTATCATTATGGGGTTCATATGACGCTATGATCACTTTTTATTAAGGTTTTTGTGAGGTGCTTTGAACAAAATACAGCAATCCTGGTAGTGTTTTTTATTTTTTACAGCGGTCACCATGTGGTATAAATGACATGCTAGCTTTACTCAGCAGGTCGATATGATTACAGCGATACCCAATTTGTAAATTTTTTATGTGTCACTGCTTTTACACAATAAAAAACACGTTTTTGCATCACTATAGTCTGGGAGCCATAAGTTTTTTATTTTTCTGTGTGTATGGGCTTGTTTTTTGTGGGATGAGTTGACATTTTTATTCGTATCATTTTTGGGGGGGGGCAATTCTTTTTGATCGGTTTTAAATCCGTTTTTTGGAAGGCAGGGTGAAGAAAATACTGCAATCCTAGTAGTGTATTTTATTTTTAACAGCGCTTACCATGGAGTATACATGACTAGTGAAGAGCGATTGCATCAACTGTCGTCATCGGACCGATAGTCGATATTGTCAACTATCATGCCGATATCCGATAGTCGATAATAAATTATCACCGATGACCATTAAAGTCTATGGGAGAGGAACAACACCTTCATTCTTACACCCAAACAGGGCTGGAGAAGCTTGGGAAATTTAAAATCCACACAGTAAAATGGATACGTGCTACCCTCTTAGCAACACAATTAGGCAACAAGAGTCACAGAAAAAAACTCACAGACTATTCCACTATCCCTGTCTTGTACCACAGCATTTACCCTTAAACCTGCATGGGCCCACAAATTAAAAAGTGCAAGAAGGCAGTATGATTTGAACCATCATTTTACTTGAACTGGACATTGACTATCCCTGTCCTGGAACGCAGCATGATCCTTAAACCTGTCTGACCCACAGATTAAAAAGTGACGGAAAAAGGAGTCTTTCAACCACCATTTTTAGGATGGAATCCCACCATGTCTTTGTTTCTCTTTTTTTAAATTGTATTAAATGGGTTGTCTCACTACAGGGATTGCGAGCTATGTTAAAGATCTTGCAAAAATGAGTCATTTTGCAATATGTGTCCATTAACAGTGTCCTACCTATAGCTGTTTTTGACAGCACCATCACCCTTGAGCCACTCTTGACAATTGTGAAGAACAAATGTCTGTTAGAAAACAAATTTTTTATAATAGGATCTGTAGTATAGCTGCATTTCACAGCAACATGCCCCAAAAAAATCAAAACATGACCCTTGAACCACTCTTGATAATTGTGAAGAACAAATGTCTGTTAGAAACAACATTTTTTATAATAGGACCTGTAGTATAGCTGCATTTCACAGCAACATGCCCCCAAAAATTCAAAACCTGACCCTTGAGCCTCTCTTGACAATTGTGAAGAACAAATGTCTATTAGAAACCACATTTTTTATAATAGGACCTGGAGTATTGCTGCATTTCACAGCAGCATGACCCAAAAAACTTTAAAAATGACTTCTCAGCCACTGTTAAAAATTGTGAGGGAGAAATGCCACTTAGAAGCCAATTTTTTGTTCCAAAGGACCAAAGATTATAGCTGTATCTCACAGCACCATGACCCCAAAACCATTGACAATGCGAAAAATTCTAAAGATAAAGTGAGTAAATGGAATACGGTTTTTTTTTATGAAACCGTGGTGTCTTTTACAGTCTCCTCACTGCAAAACCAGAAAATGACTTTTGGGAACTTGAGAATGAAAAATTTGCAGTAAGAAATGATCATTAAAAAAATTTTGGGTTTCTT